>JACWRQ010000047.1:16048-28640 GCA_014849955.1 Cryphonectria carpinicola | reverse complement strand
GTTTTGATTTTTTGGTTTTTTTTTCCCCCCTTTCGGTGGGTTGGAGCTGCAGCAGTCATCCGCTTTAAAAAAAAAAAAAAATAAAAAAAAAAAAAAAAAAAAAAAAAAAAAAAAAAAAAAAAGGGCGTACCACCACCACCATTGCCAAGAGAGGTACCGCCACAAGGTGAGATGCAGTGGTTTGGCCTGGCGTCATGTGACTTGGGTATGCGATCTTTTCTCGAAATGCCAAATCTGAAATAATAATAAAAAAAGTAATGTCGTTCCGTCCACAGTAGCGATAGGCCTTGAAAGTTGCCAAGCCCCGATGTCACTGGCTGGTTCTTTGATCATATTTCATATTATTCTGGCAGGGCCCCTAGGCGTGCCAGGGAAGTAGCAAGATCGGCACCCCCAGTGGGGATCCTACCGCCTTGGGGGGAGGGACCCTCTTTTCCCTTGTCTGTTTTTCTTTCCTCTTCTTCCCTTCTCTCTCTCTCTTTTTCTCTTTCTTTGGTGGTGATTGACTCGGCACCACCCTTTCTCCCACGTGTGCTTGGTGGTGTTGTATTGGAAGGGGGGGGGGAAGAGGAGGAGGGGCGGGTGTGTCTGCTGTGTGTGTGTGTGGCATGTGGCATCATGCCCCCCCTGGTTGTGTAGGTGTGAGCCTTGTGATGATAAACCCCCCCCCCCCCATAAAAACAACCCCGGCCCAGATCAAAGAGACGAGGCTGTTCGAGTCGGTTACCTCCCCCCCCCTCCCCCCTCCCCCAGCTGCCAAGCACTCGGCCCTGGAAGCCTGGATAGTACATGTTTCCGAGCACCCGACTCGAACAAGTCCCTGTTTTCTTCTGTTCTCGCTGTCTCTTTTCTCCTCACATCCTTTAAAGAGGGAGAAAAAGGAATGGAGAAGAAAAAAACCAACCCGCTGCGTCTGTGCTCATCGTCTAGTTTGCCGGGGATTTCTCCCCTCCCTCCCCCTGTCCTCTTCTTCTTCTCCCCTGGACCCTTCGGGCGCGCGGTGTCCCAAGACGAGTATAGACATGACGTTCTCCTCCGCCCGTACGCGATGTCGTATGTCGCATGATTGACATACACCATCACGATGGTCCGCCCGCTCAGACGAGTGCGTGCTATGTCCATAGTAGTAGTAGTGGTGGTAGCTCCCTGGGCCTTGGTAATTTCTTTCTCTCTTTCTTTCTCTCTCTCTCTCTCTCCCTCTCTCCCTCTCTTCCCCCCCCTTTCTCTAGCAATTCGTTCGCTGTGCGCACAGAGCACAGTTCTATCATTGATAAATTTGTGCTTACAAAAGGCCTGATTGTTGCACATATGCCGATTATGCCAAGACAAGAGAGTATTTTTGTGTAATCCAGGAAAAGTATCCATTGCGAAAGTACAAAACGTCAAGTACCTGAATATAAGCAAGTCCCGCGCGCGCGCCACTTGGGCCAATGGGCGTCGACGTTGTCACAACTCTCTTCCTCTTCCTCTTTGCAGATCTCTTTATGTGACCTGGGTGTTTGTGCCAAGAAGAAGAAGAGAACCCCAATTGAGGCGCAGACGAGGTGGTCTGTACGTTACCCCTTGTTGTTGATAAGTATCACATTTCAGGGTGAGGATGAAATAGTACCCAGTATCTGTCACAGCCTCCCTTGTTTCCCCCCCCCCCCGGCTCTCTCTCTTCCTTGTCCTCGTACAACTACCACTACATATGGCCAGGGTATCATCTAAAAATCTCCTTGTTGGGTATCTGTGGGGAATTTGATGCATGTACTACGGTACATATTTCGCAGTTCGCCGGCCGCCAATTAACTTGTGGAGTCTGGGTTGGTTTTTTTTTTTTTAAAAAAAAAAGAAAAGAATACAACATGACCAGGGCTCTCTCTCTTTTCTCTCCTCTGTCTCTCTCTCTCTCTTTTGGTTTTCACCCCCCTGGTCGCTCGTGGTTCAAGTACCCATCTTTGCCGATCATTATTGCGCAAGGTTGGAGATATTATTACCACGTCGCAAGCTGTGACCATTCAACCACCCGTCCACCCACCACCCGGTTCACCCCCGTGGGTTTTGACCCTGGCCCTATCAAGGAGGAATGCGCCTATGTCTGTGACACCTTAATTTTTTTTTTTCCTTCGATTATTTCCCCCCCGCCCCCCCACCGGGGCTCCCCCATGGCCCATCTCGGCTTCGACGAAAGTCCTCCGCCGAGCATGGGCTTTTGGAGTTCCCGGAGCCGAATCTGACTCCCGCAGCAAGCCTGCCATGTCTGGCATGGCACGGTCCTCCTCCCTCTTCCACTTGCATGATATGCCTCATACTAGGTAGAAGGCAACGTGTTCGGCCACCATCCCATCCAGCTCGCTGCTCACGGACACACCAGAAAAGAAGGGGGGAAAAATCAAGACGAATCGTACACACACACACACACACACACACATCGATGTAGTGCCGGTTTATTGGGCGCTCCTTTCCTCAATGTGACAATCGCCACCGCTTGGACGGAAGGCCTTTCAGCTACGAGCAAAACCCGACCCCCAAACCCCATGGCCCTGTAAATTGTGTGTGTGTGTGTGTGTGTGTGGGAAGAGAAGGGGGGGCCGGGGCAGCATCCGATGGGCGAGGCATTTGTTTGTGTATTCTTCTTCTCTCTTAGTGTACTTGAAAAAAGAAGGAAGAAAAAAACTCCCTTTGGGCCGGTGAGCCGGATTAGCCGTTTAGTTTGTTTTCTTTCTCTCTTTTCTTTCGGAGATGCCCATTACTGCCCGAAGCAACACGATGGGCAATCATCTGATCTTTTGTCGCCCAGCCGCACATGCGCATGCGCATGCGTCTGTGTGTGTGTGTGTGTGTGTGTGTGTGGGTGTGGGTGTGTGTGTATGTATGTATGTATGTGTTGTAGTTGTCGTTGATGATAACAAAACCAGGGCCGAGGGCATAAAATGGGGGCGGGCCCCTTTGGAATGGAACGGAATGAATCGCCGCCCGCTGTTGTTCTCCGCTATGTAGTGACGTGACGTTGCATATTGCAGAGAAGGGGGAGGGGAGGGGAGGGGAGGGGGAAGGGAAGGAGTCATGAGTGAGCGCTGCAGGCCTGAATATTCAGGGGGGAAAAAGGGAGGCAGAGTGAGCCATAAACCCACTACACTATCTCGTCACCGCCTGAAAATGCGGAATGAGACCTTGTAGCTCACCACTGGCCGGCGTTTGATTGATTGTTACGGTGAGCAAAGCCCAGCAGCCCAGTGAGACACGTTGCCCTTGAAGAATTGGCTAACCTTCCGGTCCCCCGTTCCCCCCCGTTCCCCCGCTTCCGTACTTCTTTTGTTTTATTTTTATCTTTTTGTTTTTTCTTATAGGTCCTTCACTCGAAAGTCGCTATCCGAGGAGTGTGTCCCCTCTGGGCAGCACAGCATTTCTCTAAAAACGTCCTCCTTCTTCTCCCAAGGCAGTGACGGCAGTGAGATCAGCATTTTTGGGCATCAAGACAGCCCTCCATGGTTGCATAAAGCCCCTTCCCCCCCCCCCGGACAAAGATCGTCTTGAGAGGAACTCCAGAGACAGAAGAGTGGCAAAAACTGGGCTTCAATGCTGTATGTATGTCTTAGGAGACGGGAGGGGGGGTGTGCATGCAGTTTCCGCTTGGACTGATGACGCAAAAAAAAAAAATTCCTCGTTGAAGCCGTGATGTCGAGAACGATCCGGGCAGAGAAAGGTGGCGCCAAAAGCCCCTGCCCATGAACAGTCTTTCAAGCTCTCCTAGGAGATCTCAGCGCCCAAAGCCTCAGAAAGAAAAGTATGCTCCTTCAGCTCTTTCAGCCCTCACTGTTGAGTAGCATCCAACAATGCCCAGTGCTGCCTCTTCGTTGCTCTGCCGCCGAGAGAGGCTTTGACTGATGACGAAAACATCAGCTCGTATTCGGTATGAAGATGGAGAAGGAAAAAAAAGAAAGAAAACACACAAACAAGTATCTCAATGATAAGCGCATTTTTCTTCCCCTTTTGGTGGTTATCAAACATCTCAGCCCAGGCATCTCTCTAAAGAGTACCAGCTAGAACTAGAGCCCAACTCCATAACGGGGAAGGCGGGGTTGGATGAGGGAATCCCAAATACTATTGTCGGCCGAGAACATTACCACTCACGGAGTCCTGAGTCGACCGGCCGAAGAGGGAAAAAAACAGCCGTCAGACCAGGGGAGTCTCTCCTCGTGGAGATAAAAGTAGACTGAAATGGCTAGGACCTTCCAACAGGTTACAGCCGCGTGCATGCGCCAGCATTCTAAATTACACTGTGTGACTGGCAAGTTAAAAAAAAAAAAAACATCTTCGCCATTTCCGGGAAATTTCGCCCACGTGTGCTTTTTTTTTTGTTTTTGTTGTTGTTGTTTGAGTTCCAACGAGGATTGGTACGAAAAAAGGGCGAACAAGCAAGACAAACTCCCCCCCCCCCCCAAACGTCCTCCTAAGGGAAGGGGGTAGGAACGAAAAAAAACCCGATGCCGGCATTTGAGTTTTGTTCTCGACATCGAATTGCATCTTGGTCTGGGCGCTCCTCGCCAAAGGGAGAAAAGAGAAGTCTTGGCAGGTTGAATCTGATATAGAGGGCGTTGCTGTTTACGTATGCAGAGGTAAAAAAGAGAGAGAGGCTTTGAAGGAGTTGTACGTGCCAAGAAGTCGTAGCCCCAAAGAAAAGTTGATTCGTTTACCGAGATCAGGTTGCAATCAGGATAGGAAATGGGCTATCAAGTCTCCGCCTTACCAGCCCTACCAGGGCGAGGCGAGAAAGAGAGAGGAGGGGGGAGACAGAGCTCCAACCTCAAATGGGTGTGGTGTGCTGAGGGCACGGACAGAGAGAGTGTGTGTGTGACCTTGTTCTTTGGGCAATGAGATTTTGTACCATAACACTCAAGAGGCTCACCGGGGATCCAGATCAATTACGATGCCGATGAGCCGTTGGGCGCGGTGGAACCTCTCCCGCAGACCGTGGGGATTGAGGACAGAAACACTGACGATGAAGCTAAACTCTACTGGAGTACGTTCACACAGATTCATGCAGAGCGTTGCAAACCGCCAAGACTTGGCCATATTGCAGCAGCGAGGCGAAGAGAGAGAGAGAAGGGGGGGGGGGTGGTTGAGGCGAGGCATATTCTCACTACGAGTACGAGACGGTGGACCAGGGGCAAAACGTGTTGTGTGATTGAGGTAGGAGCATGTCACAGAACTCCCTACCTTAGGGTCCATCACCGGTAGGGGTGAAAAATGTGGCGATGAGGTTGGTATCCCAAGACTTGACCGGTGTACTCTGCAGGGCTATGCGCCTCCACATGTTCTCATAGGATAGAATCAGTGGACCCCTGTGCACCCGATGCTACCCTCTAGCATGCTGCTGAGAGAGCGCGCGCGCCTACTACTTTTAGCAAAGACCCACAATATTCGTGCCTGATCTGCAGCCATTGCGGATGATCTGCCGCCAGGAAGAGAGGGCCCTGAGAGGCCGCACGTGTGCCTCGCGAAATACTCCGGAGCCCCCGTAGTAGTATGCCAACGGTTCATCCTGACAACTAGCTGGAACACATACCGAAAGGTATCGCAACCATCCTCTCCATAGTTGAGGAGAGTCGTATCGTGTATATTGTTCCAAGACCAGTCATCAAAGAGTCCTCGTAAGCATATACTGTGTTAAGCTCCAACGTTCTCGAGGGCACGTGATGCTAATTTCCCGCCGCCCTTGACCGCAAGAGAGGCAGTGCTACGCGACTTCAGAGAAAGGTCTCCAACATGCTACATAGACTATGTAGATGTCGACGCTCGGGGCACTATTTGGACTCTCAGAACGTTTTGAGTTCACACTCGTCCCCTCACACATCCTCAAGCATATGCCCGCGATGGTCACCGGGTGTTGACCACGATTCCCCCCACTAAAGAGGCTTGCGGAAAAAAAGAGACTTGTGGATGTCATTGATCTAGACCATGCCAGGCCGCCAGTTGGTCGGTACAACCTCGAGTCTGAGGGTCTCCCTCCCATACTCAGGAGCCGTCAGAGGAAATGAAGGGCGCGCGGGCAGCCAGCCAAAGCGTACCCACGTATCTTGTTTTGAATGCCACAGAAGTGACTGGAACCAAGAGAGGCGAGATTGGGCCAATCTCTGCGGGTGACCATTCACCTGTCGACTTTGCTACTACGACAACTCGATCTTGTTCGGCCCGGCCGGGCTGTCAAGCTTCCCCAGCAAACCAGGGCTGTCGATCGCTGCCGTGATATGGTTGGGCCGGAAGCTCGACGGGAACGGGAACAGCACCGCGGAACATTCCTAGCCTTTCTACCTCCTGAGCAGTTCCACCGTAAGACGAAGACGTTGTCTCCTCCGTGGGGACCAAGACGCCGCATTCCCAATTGCGAGCATTCAATTTAGGCCCTCCCGTGCCTCGATCTTTGACCAGGCGGCCCCTGTCCTGGAGTTAATTCGGGGGTTTTTTTTCTTCTTCCTCCGATCTGGATGTGGGGATACTCACCAGGCGCTCTCGGATAGGTTGTGGCTCCCGACATATGCCCAGCCTGGGGCTGCGCCACGACTGAGACTGGCTGCGGGCCTCTGAACATAGATGACTTTGGAGTGCATCAAGACACCGGGGCGGACGTTCCTGCAATCCCGGAGAACTGCACGTGGGAATGAAGCTGCGTTCCACCACTTGGACTGAAAGCGAATCGTGCCAGCAGACTACGCCATACATTAGTTAGCAAGTACTGTGAGGAGGTGACGAGACCACAGTGTGCAAGACTAACCTGCTGTCCGCCTCGACATCGATTCACGGTCTCGCGACTGGGGAAGTAGACTCGTATCTTTGTCAGGTCCAACAACTCAGCACTGGATGGGGTGGCAGCTTTGCCCTTGCCCTTGCCTGCTCTTCCAGCTCTGCTCGTGTACTCTTTCAAGCCCGTATCGCCTTGGCAGGCGTTGTACAGGGCCGCCAACAGCTCGCGGTTGACAGCACCGATGGACGAGCATATGTAGTCCAGTTCAATAGAATATGGGCTATCAAGGCCGAGGGCCTTCACGGTGCGACCTAGGCCGCAGTAGCCCGTCCTTTGCCAGAGATCAGGTTGGGGATGAGAGCCTGCGATCGTGTGGACAAATCCGTATCTCGCCGTCTCGGAGAAATCGTAGCTGCGCAGGCTCTGTAGCATCTTGTCATCCACCCCCTTGGCGTTGAGAAAAAAGCACAGCTCTTGACCAAACTGAGTCAAAGTGTTCATCTTCTGTTCAACAGGATCCTCAATCCGAGGCAAATCGATCAGGAATACCATCTGCAGGACAAGAGGTCAGAGACATGTCGAGGGCTCAAGGGATTTCAAGATGGCACGTTACGTTTTCCATCGACCCGGTTTCTCCCCAGTCGTAAGGGACAAGATTTCCGGTAGGGACCACAATCCGTAGCGAATTTGGATATTTCAGAAGCTGGAGCTTGGAATGCATGCAGCCGGCAGAAGCAATACCTTCCATCGGAGGAAAGACGAACCGAATCGTCTCGGCGGGCGTGTTTTCGCGCATCTCGTTTTTCTTGGGATAGATCAGCTATACTCTAGCCAGGAACAATCTGCTGGGTGCTTAGGGAAAGCATTGTGTTATGGACCAGGTGTGAGGAACCAACCTGTTCTTCATCCTTCGCGTAGGCTATCAAGAGCACCTTGGTCTGCCTCAGGTCCAGCTTGCTCATGAGCCACTTCTCATCCCACTGGAAGGAGCTGAGGACAGCAAGTTGCAAGTGGTCCTTCTGGAAGACCTCCTCGATCTTGATGTCGCCCTCACGCGCAACACCACGCGCCCAGGTCTTGAGCACTGCTCCCTTGGGGTAGTATCTCCGACCCGCAGATGCGTTCTGGCTGCTTGCTTCGGGAGCTGGCCTCAAGCCTAGGCCAGTCCGCTGCGCGCCACGCTGAGCATGGTTCTTCTCCAGTTCTGTCACGCGCCGGGACGCCCTTTCACGCTCAACCGCTCCATCCGTGTCGGATACGTCGGGCAGGGCATCAGCAGCCTTCCGTTTCCTCAGTCTTGCCAGGCGTTCTTCCTCCATCTTCTTGCGGTCTAGGCCGAGCGCAGCCATCGAGCTTGTGGCAGGCTGCTGCTGCAAGGCTGGCCTGTGGTCATCCGTTGGGGCAGATGTCGCTTGGGTTTGGCTGCTGTCCAGACCATTCGTGCGGGAGGAGGGACCGGCGGGCTCATCGTCAGACACGTCCTGGCCGAGGCTCATGGCGATGGCTCGGCGAAGAGCAGCGTCCTCGTCTTCGACACCATTGACGTTGGAGGCCAGATTGCTCGTCATTGTTTTCTGCGGCTTGGAAAGTCAGTGCAGACCATGTGCTGCCGGGAGGGGAACAATGAGTCGCCAGCTGTCCAAGGATATGTGGGATATCATGCAAGATGATCTAGGTCGACGTCCGATTTTAGCTTGGGTGAACGTTGAACGGTACTTGCTTATTCTGGGGTTTTTCAGGCACCACTTACACGCCGCTGCCTGGCAACGCGGGAACACGCGCTCTTGCAGCTACCCCAGCACACCTTAATTAGCACACCTGGCTGCAGTTGGTCCACTTTTTGCCGGGTCTGTCACACAGCAGGGGTCCTATGGCACAGTCTTGAAGTACCTTGTACAACACGCACTCGCCAACTGGACCTCGCAGAGATGGCAGTCACAAAGCTGTTGTTGACCGTGGTATCACGAGGCGGATATTGCTGCGTGTTGAACTTCCATCTCTCAGGACGCGTATGTATTTTAGTATCCTTGTTCGAGCGCGTGGCCGGTATCTTTGTTGACCTGAAGGACGCTGTCACAGGTACTTAGTGTAGAACGCTAGGGATAGGGATAGCCTGTGCCTCTAGTGGTTGAATGCCCTGTACTGAGCACCCTACGTCACTACTGGAAATCATGAATACCTTCGCTTCGCAAACTGACCATCATCGATACTTGAAATCATGATTCGGCCTCTGTGTGAAGGGCTTGTTTGTTCCTTTCTCTGATAGGAGGAATTTCCATAAGAATAATTATAGTGCGAAAATTTATCCAAGTCGCCATTGATCTTGGCCTGTGTCCGAGTGTCATGTTCATCGCCTACCTGCCTTCAACTCCACATGCGGTTTGGATTTGCGCTTTCATTGTATTTGGGCCTTCTCTCTCTCTCGCTCCCCTTACTTACTTACATCTATTGTTGGCTCTCAAGACTGACCTGATATGCACACATGGAGTGGTTCGCCTGCATGTCCCCATCAACACACAAGCACCTTGAACGGGCACGAGGGCGATTTACCTCGCTTCAACCGCGACACCATGCTCAGCGGCAATACCAGATACATTTCAGGTGCACTTGCCAAACCAGGTCTACTAGCAGGAGACACAAGACCCATTTCGATATCTTCATGACCTCTACACTTAGGTTGCATGACAGAAATCTCTCTGATCATGGATTGCCAGTGCGGCTGTCTGGGTTGCGCTAAAGTCAATGACGTCCTTGAGCCTGGTCAGTGGATGAAAGAACAGTCCGCTTCTTATAAAATAAAATAAAATAATGAAAACCAAGCTCACCATGAGAACTCACTGAAATTCCCCTCCTGCGTTGATCTCCCTCAAGAGGTTCACTCATCTCCTCCCAAAAGTGCTCTCTCTTCTCACCATACAGTTTCTTCCACTTGGACAATTCACGAATCACCAGAGCGTAGCATCCGGGAATGGGCAATATGGCTTCCGCAAAGGACGGCCAGAAGAAGCATGTGGTGATAGTCGGCGCCGGAGGGGCAGGCATGTCTTGCGCTGCCACATTGTCTCAGCATCCAGACAAGTTCAGAGTGACGGTCATCGAGAAGGGTTCCTGCTGTGGAGGGCAGGCCATGTCTATCCCTCTGGACGAGAAGAAGTTTGGAGCGAGCTGGATGAATAATGGCGTGCAAGGTGGCTCTCCGGTGCGTATTCTTGTGAACCTTTTCTTTCTTGGGAAAAGAACAAGAAGTACAAGAACGTACACAGCTTACACTCTCAACAGATCTTCAAGCACACCTTTAACTTCTTCCATCAGTATAACCACGACCCGGAGGAGGTACAGCTGCAGGTCTCGTTCGGCAAGGGCAAGTCAGGCTTCTGGACCAACGTGTTCCCGTCGCAGCTCGTCGAGAAGTACGCCTCGGACATCAAAAAGTTTGGCCTCTTCCTCAAGCTCATCAAGTACACCATGCCCGTCCTGGGACTCGTCCCCATCCGCATCGTGCTGCGGCTCATGTTCTTCTCCAAGGACTTTGGCGACAAGATGGTGTACCCCCTGATCGCCCTCTTCCTGGGCACCGGCAACCAGACCGCCAACGTGCCCTCCGCCATCGTCGAGAGGCTCTTTGACGATCCCAACATGAAGCTGTGGGACTATGACGCCGAGACCCTCCTGCCCAACCTGCCCAAGATGGTCACCTTCGACAAGCTCGCCGCCTTCTACGAGGACTGGCGCAAGGACCTCGTCTCCAAGGGCGTCGACATCCGCCTCAACACAGAAGTCACACACGTCGTGGCCCGGACGTCCAAGGGCGTCCTGCTCCGCACTGCCCCCGCCAAGGGGCGGGAGACTTCCTCCTCCAATAAGAACAACAACAACTGCACCGACTCGCAGCGCACATATACTAACAGCGCAGGCGCTGGAGGCGACGGCAGCGGGCAGCAGGAACACTTTGACGACATGGTCATGTGCACGCTGGCTGACGACGCGCTCCGCATCCTCGGCAAAAAGGCCACCTTCCGCGAGCGCTTCGTGCTCGGCGGCGCCAAGTTCTACGACGACATTACGGTCACGCACTGGGACAGAGACTACTTCAACAAGCACTACGAGACGTCCTTCTCGGCGGACCTCTGCGCGCAGCCCAAGACGTCCGCGCAGGAGGACCAGGTCGCCTTCGCCAGGGGAGAGGACGCCGCCCGGCCCGGCGGGTTCCGGCCCATGTACTACACCAAGTCGTACCAGCAGGACCCCAAGAAGATCGAGATGAGCTTCGACTGCAGCAACTACCAGCACCAGCTGCTCAGGGCCAACGGCCCCAGGGACGACGCCGGGTATCCGCACGTATACCAGACCATCTTCCTGGACAAGCGGAGCAGGGACCTGTGGACATGGCCCGAGATCGACAAGGACAAGATCATCGCCGAGAATTGGTGGCACCAGCTGGGCCATCGGTGGTCGCACTATCTGCGCGTTGTGCCGATGATGATGTTCATCAACGGCAAGAACAAGACGTGGTTTGCCGGGAGCTGGACTCTGGTGGTAAGTTATACAAGAAAAGCATAAACTTATCTTCGTCCCCCTCATCTTCCCCAAAAGGGAGAAAGAAAAGGAAGAAAAAAGAAGGAGGAGAAGAAAGTGAACAGACCAGTGCTTTGATTCCATAATGCTGATCGCGGCGAATTGCAGAACATGCACGAGCTGGCTTGTGTGAGCGGCATCGCCGCTGCGTATCGGCTGGGCGCCGAGTATCGCAAGTTTGATGATTTTGCGGAGGAATTTTTCTCAAAGTATCTAGCACTGTCCCATGGTGTTCTTTACTCAAGGGAAGAGAAACGAAGGAAATTGAAGAAATAGTAACTGATATGGGGGAAAGATTCTGCCACGCGCAGCTACAAAGGAGAAAGGGGTGTGTGGTGGGAGTGTAATCGTCCTCCAGCAAGAATTGTCCGAATACCTGTCTCTGTGATGATATAGAACAGAGTCCGAGCAGGGCCATCAACCTTAGAACAAACACGCTCTCTCAAGACTGGTCACAGCTGAAGGTCAAGTAAGTGGATTAGACAAATCAGAGGCTAAGGATCGTGTCTAAAGTAACTGGTCGCAGGCCACCTATATCCCTCCAAAATTGTGTTTTTTTGTTGTTTTTGTCTTGTTGAAAAATGTGAGTCCTCTCTCCACAAAGCAAAGTGTCTTCTTGACGTCCAAAAGGTGCACCCTCCTGGTGTCGTCAGGTCCACTTCCTCCTTGTCTCCTAACCACCACTAATCAATCAATCCACTGCCTTCCTGAGAAAAAAAGAGGAAAAGAAAATTTTTAAAAAAAAAATAACGCCAGTTATCGTATAGGTATCCCCAGAACCAAGCGACAGGCCCCCTCCAATCTAGCAGCTCATGCCAGATGAATCGCCACAAGATGCCTTTTCGCTGTACATTCGCCAAAGAAGGACGAAAATCACTGAAAAAGCCGACTCCTGCTTCCGACCCAACACAGAGGGGTAATATCGATGGAGCCGAGTACGCCGTCACCGTATAAGACCGCCCAAGCCATGAGGTCTTGTGTGAGAATATCAAAGGTTGTAAAATGTGCCCAAAGCAGTATCCAGCCCAAATGCACCAGTCGGACCACCGACTCCATCATCGCAGTGCAATGAAAAAAGCTTTCAGTAGCTCTCTGAGAACCAAAAAAAAAAAAAAAAAAAAAAAAAAAAAAACAAAAAAACAAAAAAAAAAAAAAAAAAAAAACATAAAAAAAAAAAAAAAAAGGACAAAAAAAAAAAAAAAAAAAACAAGTTCGGAGGGTCCTGCACCCACCCAAAAGAAAAAAAAAAAAAAAAAAGAAGAATCATCCCAAGAGAAAAAAAAAAAAAAA
>JACWRQ010000047.1:0-16038 GCA_014849955.1 Cryphonectria carpinicola | reverse complement strand
AATTCCCCCAAGACAGAATCCAGCCCAAATCCACAAGTCAAACCACCGACTCAAACATCGCAGTAAAATGAAAAAAGCTTTAAATAAAACAAAAAAAAAAAAAAAAAAAAAAAAAAAAAAGAACCAAGACCTCGTCTATCTATGCAACTCTGAGTGACAGTGCCGAGGGGGAGACGCATAATATTCGCCCGAATGTTGGATGATAATGAAGAAAGTCGAGGTGCGTAAATTGTGGCCGGCGAAGAGATTACGCGTGTCCCGGAAAGGAATCGGTGTGGTGCTGAGGACTGTGGTGGCCATCTTGGCCCATTGGCACCGGGAAGTTGAGGCCCAGGGCTTTGCGAAGCGCATCTTCAGCCATGGTCTTCCGGTGATCCACACCGCCAGAGCTCAACTCACCGCCACGCATCTGCGGGTAGCCTGGTGAACCACCGTCCGGCGAGGTCATCGCTAAGGTGGTTGCGGAACCTTGCATGGGCCCGGGCCGGTATCCTTGAGGTTGGCCCTGTTGATATGGTCTCTGCTGGTGGTGGAGCTGAGGCGCCCTCGGAGACGGTGTGCCAATTCCCAAGAGTCTCTTCACTTCCTCACTCTTGTCCATCCGGGGTGGCGTGGCGGGAGGCTGGTTGTATTGAGTCAAGTGGTTCTGCACCGGCTGCGAAGGTGGCTGCCGTGCGCGATAATCAGCAGGGCCAGCAGCTCGAAGGCGCTCGTGGGTAGACAAGACGAAGGGTTCGGGTCGCGGAGCAGTTCCCAGAGCAGCACCAGTGCTGTCGGAGGCACCACGCTGCGGCACGGTACGAATGGGCAGCTTGAGAGGGATGGGGTCGTCCTGAATCTCGGGTTGTGTGGGGTAACGTGAGCCCGGCGGAGCAGTAAACGGGCCATCGACGCCCATGGTGGCAGCGGCCGAGGTCGTTCTGCGGAGCTTCTCCTGGTCTGCGCGGTGGGCATTAAAGAGGAAGTCCAGGGGCGTGGCGTGGTGTTGATCCTTGGCGAGGTTTGGAGGCAGCGGAGGGCTGGGCGATTCAGCGTCGGACGAGGGAGGCGAAGGTTCTTTGCGCAACTGGGCAGCGGCTGCCTCGGAGCGCACCTTCATGAAGGCGTCGTCGGTAGAGGTGACACAGGATTGGGATCGGGCGAACTTGGAAAATGAGGGCCGGGGGAGACTGCCTGGCGCGGGAGAGTGGAAGGAGCTTGAGCTGGCGAAGGCCGTAGAGGAAACAATGACAGAGGCAGACGGGGGAGGTGTGCGCTGGCTGGACGGAGGGGCGGGCGACGTCGAGACGTTGTTGGGGCGAGTTTTCCTGTTGTTCTTCTTGGTCGTGGATTTCGAGTTGGCCGGCGGCTGTGTGCCAGGGCCAGGGGCAGGGCTGCCGTTTTTCGACTTCATGGGAGTAGTAGGGAAGCTGGCCGGAGTGGGCATCTCGAAGAGAGCGTCGCCCTCGGATGCGTAGTTCTTGCGACCTCGGTTTGGCCTTGCCCCGCCACGACCGCGCCGAGCGGGTGTTTGTTTGCTAGAGCTGGTTTGTTCCATAGTGAAGGGGGTTTTCTGGTTTGGTCGTCGATAGACATGGAATCCGGCGTCGGGCACCGTCTGCGAGGAGACAAAAAAGAGAAGATGATTTAGTATCAGGAACCTTAGAAAGGAAAGGCGACATAGAGATGGTGCGGATATGGTACCTTGATATAGGAGGAGGCGTCTGCCTATGCTGTGGTTGCAGGCAGACCAGGTGGCCGATGTACAACTGACGTTGGATGGTGGTGGGTGGGTCGTAATGGCGAGCGCGACTGCGACCTTGCGGTGAGGAGGATATTGATGTTGGAATTGAAAATGCTGAATGTGCTGCAGGGTGCAATTGACCTCGATGTCCACATAATTCTGGCTCGAGAAACAGTATTGCGAACGAGTGGTCTGACCTTCCCAGCGTCCGGATGAGCCAGACAAAATTGGCAGGTCGAGGCAGGGGAAGAGTCGAGAGATGACGAGATGGATCTTGTTGAGGTGGCGGGTGTGTTGGGACGAGGTTCGGGGAGAGAGAGGGAGAGAGAGAGAGAGCGCGCGGAGGCAAATCCAGGCGGACTGAGGGCTGTGGGCTTTCTTTGACTTTCCAATAATGTTGTTGTGCTCTTTCCAGTTCCTGGGCTGCCTTTGGGGAGTTGCAGAAAGCACAAGGCTGTGGTGTGGAAGGGCGAGGAGGGGGTAGGTGACCTGTCTGAGGGAGGCTGAGCTTGCCGACAGGAGGGGAGAGAGCCGGCGTCACGCTGGGTTCACCGAGGCAGTGCCGTTGCAGGACAGGAGCTGCTAGGGACAACCCGTGTCTGACTAAGGCTTGCTGAGAACGGTTAGTGGACGGTTGTGTTCCTCAAGGTTCTCAATTGCGAGAGCTGTACTTATTTGTCTGCACCTGAGGTGTAGAAACTGGCAAAATGTTTTTTCTTTTTTTGAAAAAGCTGAAATTTGATCATCTCTCTCCTTGCTCTTCAATTTCACAAACAGGCTTCCTCTTGTGGTGTATGTATGCGTTGGTCAGGCTGAAAAGCTGAAAACAGTGGTGGCCCAAAATGTACTATGTAGCTTACCTGACCAAGTCATCATTGCTGTGTCATCCTAGTACAAAGTCACTGTGGTAGTGACAGTACACCAAACAACAACCCACTGATCCCTGCTCCTGCCGGCCGGGAAGGCGGGGTGGCGGTCCCCAGCAGCCTGTCTTCCCTGTGCTGCAGCAGTCCATCCAACCCCCCCAATACAACCCAGCTGTCGAGCAGACCGCTGCCCCAGAACTAACAACCCATAACCACCTGTTTCTTTGAAGGACAAGGCAAGCAAGAGACCTGGGCTGTGTTCTCTATGCTACCGCAACTGCTCCTTTCAAACAGGGAAGAAGAAACTTGACATCCAACAAGTGAGTTCCCTCCCAGAGCCAAGAGCCATCAGTGCCAGTGCTGCCCCTCCCTCACTTCATCTCGTCAAGCTCTCGATCACCTTCCTGACTTCTGTTTGCCAGGTCTACACAAATCTCCGACCGAGTGCGAATTGATAACCGCGGCCGGACATCGTTTGCGTCCATTTCGAGATTCCGTCGGCACCACAGCCTAACGACCTCCATCCATCACACACGATCGCCATGGCTGACGTCGATATGACTGACGCCCCCCCGGTGGCTAAGAAGAAGGGCGGCGATAGCGAGGGCAAGAAGCGTTTCGAGGTCAAGAAGGTGAGCAGGGTGTACACATATACACACGCCACGGCTACCCCCGGGGCGAGGAGTTGGGTTACTGACGTCCGTATCATAGTGGAACGCGGTCGCTCTCTGGGCATGGGACATCGTCGTCGACAACTGTGCCATCTGCCGCAATCACATCATGGATCTCTGTAGGTTCTACCCTTCCCACTGCCATATCATATACCTTGTCGTTATCGCTGATGATACTGACATGAACTCGTAATCATAGGTATCGAGTGCCAGGCGAACCAAGCTTCCGCTACCAGCGAGGAGTGTACTGTCGCTTGGGGCATCTGCAACGTGAGTCATGGTTGTCTTCCTGTCACTTCTACATCTTAATACTAACAGTATCTGCCACCATACAGCACGCCTTCCACTTTCATTGCATCTCTCGCTGGCTCAAGACCCGCCAAGTGTGCCCTCTTGACAACAGGGACTGGGAATTCCAGAAGTATGGTCGGTAAACGCTGGGATCTCGTATGGTCGGACAATAGCTGCACCAGGTTCTCGCTGGTGGCGCAGGGAAAGCATTCATGCGGAACGTTGTCACAAGGCTCTCGGGTGCATAGGGGGTGATTGCATCAGGATTGATTTTCGCCGTGGACTTTCGGTCCCGGTGAAGTTGGCATTGCAAGCACTGCCTGCATGCAGGATGGAACCCGTCTTAGACGCCCATTTTATGATAGGAAGACTGAATCCGCGATGCTTCCGTACTCCCAGCTTCAAGAACTCCCCTGCGTCCCATCGTGTCCATCTTGCTCTTTCATTGTATTGTCACTTTCTCGTCTATAATCAGATTCTGCGGCACGGAGAAGCCAGTCCCACCGCTGACCGGCAGCCATTTGACGGGGTGCTTGTTGTAGAAGGGCCAGGGCGGGACGACGAGGAGGAATGTGAGACAGGTGCCTCCGAGGGCGATGAAGACGGCGAGTTTGATGTCTCGCAGAAAGTAGCCGACGAGGAAGGAGATGGCCTGTATGTGAGGAGGATGGTGAGCCAACTTGTGTCTACCCAGACAGCCACATGTGTTGCTCTCCCGACTTACACCAACAACACTGAGCAGAACGGTAGACAGCGTCTCGACAAGCTTCTGTCCCTCAAAGTCCTGCGCCACGTCTAGTCAGCCTTGCGCCGGGTATACTACATGTGTATTTTATGCATCATACAATCTGCCCCTCCGCAATATCGCGGACCTGGTCCAGGAGCTCCTCAGCCATTGTAGGTCTTGCTCTTTGGTCTCGATATTTGGTGGCGAGAAGGCAGACACACTCAATTCGTTAAGCAGCAGGTAGAGCGTGGCCTAAACGGAAAAGTATGAAGAAGGTGTGGTGTTGTGATGGTAATGGCGCTGTAGAGACAGACAGACGGTGGGCGATGTCTAAAAGTGGAAGCACGGAAGTTCGACGTGTCTTTGAGGCCGCTGTGGAGAGCTCCATATCCCAGAATTCCATCCCTGTCCCTGCGGCTGAGCGGGGACCCAAACAGGTCCTCCACACATCAGCAGGGGCTTTAGTAGTGCATCTCGCATGAACAGCTGCTACCAAGTATTATGGCGGCATCATTGCAACAAAGATTCTCTGCACTATGCTACCAAAAAAAAAAAAAAAAAAAAGACTAAATGCCAGAATTCTTTGCCTATCAGCCTCTGGGTGATAATTGGAGAGGTGGGGGGAGGGGGGCGAATCTGTAGGCATCACATGTTAAAAATCTTAGTCTGTCTTCACTTGTGCTTCGTGTAGAAAATGTTGCTAATTCTGCTCACTGGAGTGGTCTGACAGGAGGGTATTCCCCCTAAAGGTAGCTAGCGGCGGGGTGCACCCTGGGCTGGATTGCCAAGAACGAGTTTTTAGACTCTGGTGGGGCGCCAGACTATGAAGGTGCCCAAGCCCATTAGTCCAACTCCACACAAATATACCTCGATGTGAAAGCCGGCCAAGCTTTTTTTTTTTTCTTCCCCCTTCCCTTTCCCCTTTCAACCTCTGCTTTCGCCTCAATCCCATACCAGCCTCCAAAACAACAAAGTACGGACAGCAACCTCGAACTCGACTGACTTGGTGCTGCCTCAGATCTCGTCAGCCCTGCATACTCGATATATCGACCTTGTCCTGCATCCACTGTGATGTGCCCCTGTTGTGTCTGGGACTACGACGTCATCCTTATCAACACATGAGGAGGATCGAGTCCAGACTTGCCTGAAGCAGCGCCCTGCCCAACGAGTTTTCAGTCTACACCAGCCAAATTACTCATATCAGCCTTGTCCTCCTGAAGAGACATAATCATTCGAAAGTGCTACTGCAGCCAATAATCCTCAACATTCACTGCGCGCACAAGGCATTTTGACCTTTGCGCCAGTCCTCCCTCACCCCCAACCCAATCCAACCACGATTCCTACCTGCGGCCTCGCAGAGTCTTTCAAGTTGGCTGAACTCGCCTCCTCCCGTTCTTCCTTCATCCGTTCACTCCACTGCCCTGCCTTCTGGGCTTACATCGGAGTGAACAAGAAGCCCCCATAATTCGGGCTCAAAATTAACAGTCATCTTGAACCCTCCAACTCAGCGCATACTGGCTGCTGCACCCTCCAGCCACGACCAGCCCTTGGCCTCAGAAGCTGCTTTCACCGCTTCAGATCTGGAGCCAACCAGCTGAACATTTTTTGGTTGCGGGCGGCAGACTGCCCGCTTCTGCCGTCCGCTTAGGTCCACTCTACATTCGACCTTGGAACGAGGATGGGAATTCTCCCTTGAATACCGGTTTCTGGTCTGTCAAGGGCCAGACCTTACAACAAGAGGAAGAGGATAGCATAGAGGATCAGAGGCTCACCCCCAACCGGTCGGAGAAGAAGAAAAAAGAAAGAGAAAGCAATCCGAGAAAAGTTGAGCATCGACGGGCTGGCAAAGATGTCAGATCACGAAGAGGCTACAATTTCGTCGGGCTACTCGACACCCGTCCCGGAGCTGGACGACCACCGGCCTCCTCCAGCTCAGTTGGGTGATCGAGTCCGCCGAGGCACTTTTGACTCTCAGATGGGCGAACGAGTTCGTCATGATTCGGATGCTTCGCGAGCTGGCCAGCGTCATTCCAGCGTTCGCATTCGTGACTTCGAGGAGGCCATCATCGACGATGATGCTGGAGATGTCTCGCCGGTCGCTCGCCGTCAGCGACGCGGAACCGTCGACACGACGGCTGGTTCTCGCGACAGCTCACCCTCTCCGCCCAACTCGGTCAAGGCATTCGCCATGGCACGTCGGATGCCTGCCCTGTCCTTCTCCGCCGACGCCCGCCCCGACAACGTCGATCTCCAGCGCACCATCTCAGTGACCAGTCACCACAGCCACCGCAGCAAGTCGCACACGATGCGAGAGAGCGACGCCGGAAGCGTCAGGTCTAGCCGGTCTGCTGCTGAGGACGATGTCTGCTTCCCACAGGAGACGCGCGGCGGTGCGGCCGGATACATCGACTATGAGGACCTGGAAGACCTCATCCGGCTGCAGAGGGAGCGTGAGGAACAAGAGCGCAGACGGTCTCTGGATGCAAAGGACTTCCCGAACTTGCAGAAGCAGGCCACCAATGCCAGCCGCGTTCAGATGGCCACCGCCGATGGTGATATCATGGTCATGCCCTCCGAGTCCTTCATCCAGGATGAGAAGGTTGAGCAGAAGCCTGCTCCCGTCAAGTCCGAGGTTGTCAACGCACAGCGATTCCAGTTCTTCTCGACGAATCTGGAACAGACTTGTTACGCCAAGGAACTCGGCGGCCTCATCTTTCCGGGTGAGGACATTCGCACCTTGTTTGAGCCCCCAGACGACGACGCCGACCACGTCTGGTGGCTCAACGTCAACTGCCCGCTCGAAGAAGAAGTGCGAGGGATCTGCAAGGCCTTCGGGGTCCACCCCCTCACCATCGAGGATATCATCACCCAGGAAGCGCGCGAGAAGATCGAGCTCTTTAGATCATACTACTTTGCCATCTTCCGATCGTACACGGCCATCCTGGACGAGGACGGCCAGCGCGAGTTTGAGCCCTTCAACATGTTTGTCATTGTGTTCCGGCACGGCATGGTCACCTTCAGCCACAACCACAATCCAATCGCGTCCATGGTTCGGGACAGGATCTCTTCGCTCAAGGATTATGTTGACCTCAGTTCAGACTGGATCTGTTATGCCATTATGTGAGTTTTCCAACGCCCTCATCTCTTTTTCCAGGCTTCCAAACTTTGCTAATACTGCGGATCAGTGACAACATCATCGATAACTTTGGTCCGGCGATCAACGAGTGCCAGAACGCTGCAGAGGCCCTGGATGATGACGTCTACCGCGCGCGACCGGATGACGAGGAGCACTATCCGTTCCTGCCCAAGCTCGGCCACATCCGCAAGAACATCATGGGACTGATGCGACTCCTGGGCGGAAAGGCTGACATCCTGAAGGGCTTCACCAAGCGCTGCAACGAGAACTACCAGGTCACACCACGCATGGAGGTTGGTCTCTACCTCGGTGACATCCAGGATCACGTTGTCACCATGGTGAATACTCTGGGTCATCTGGAGCGGATGCTTTCACGTGCCCACAGCAACTACCTGGCCCAACTATCCATCGACAGCATCACACAGGGCACACGAGCCAACAAGGTCCTCAGCAAGATCACCTTCCTCGCTTCAATCATTGTGCCACTGAACGTTATTACTGGTCTCTTTGGCATGAATGTCAGCGTCCCATTTGGTAGTTCTGGCTCTGACTCACTGGTGCCCTTCTTCAGCATTGTGGGTGTCCTAGTTGCCTTCTCGGCCATTTGCATCATCCTAGCACGGAGGTTCAGATACATCTAGCTTGGAGGGAATGTTGTGCGACAGATGGTGTTTTCTTCTTCTTTTCTTCTTCTTGATGGTAATACAAGTTGGATGGGCTGACTCCTGGCCTGATGGGTACTGGTGTCTATAATCTGGGTCTTTTTTACTTGGACAATATGTGCACGGAGAGGGGGGGGGGTACAACCTTTTTTTCTTCTTCTCTTTCCAATTTGGATGGTGTTTGAATTCCTTCAGCGAGCATTCGTCTAGAGTAGACTACTTAGATACTAAAGAGGCACACGGGATAAATTAGAGCCTACCTACTACCTGATGACAAATTCTTTATCCAAGATCATTGCTCTCAAAGAATGCCTTTTGATGTTGTTTAAGCATGTTGTCCTTGTGCATACAAGGTATATTGTTATCCTGAGGCAGATTTCGTCGGTTGAAGTGGCCTTTGAGAAGCATGTCCCTGCTCTCAGTCTGTCTCTAGCTGGTGGGCCACGACAGTGTTACGTAAAAGCTACTACCAGAGTTATCCTACTATTCATTATGATTGTGCAGTCCCAGGTGTGTCACTACTGTAAATAGTGTCTGTGAATATCGGCTTAGTCAAAACTTGATGTATGATAATAAGAGAGAGAAGGACAAGGGAGCAGAAGTAGTAGCCTTGTTTTTGCTATGGGCCACTTTATGACATCCTGAATGCTTAGACATATCGATCATGATGATGAATCACTTCATTGGAGTAGGCTCTCTGGTGAAGCTTCGCACCTGGATGTATATATCTGAGTACTGAGTATTTATAGTCGACGATTCTCGCTACATATGTAGGGGCACTTCAGCCAGAGAGCTCGGTTCTTCCACCTCCTTCTGAGAAATTAGAGGTAATCAAATTATCCTGCGTTAAGGTATTGGGTTACTCTACTCTATATGAGAGCTGAGAGACCTCATTCAACACATTTTTAAGGTCATTACAAGAATCCCCCAGTGCTTCCAGCAGGCTTATTCCTCTCATGTAAATCTTGTTATATCTACTCAGTGAAGATCAGACCAAGAAGAACTTTATCAGATCCATGTACATGTGTGTAAACACCCTTACAGCCACTTCAGAGAGCACATGAACACTTCTAATAGTGACTGGGTATAGTCGGATGATGCAGTATCAAAGAACTCGGCCCAGAGATGACCGTGTGAGATCATGTTCGTCAATACATCCCGTTTGGTAATTGTAGATCCAGAGGGCACTTTCTTGATTCAACAGGAGCAGGCATCTCATCCCGCGCACTGAGTAAGTATCCTACAAGACCGAGATTGTTGAGAAGGGCCATCGGAAGAAACTCCTAGTCATGCTTGAAACCTAGAGGGACACTGTGTAGCATTTCTGCTACATCATACAGTGTTGAGCAGGAACCCCGAGCCCTCCCCCGGCGTGTCATTGATAGTCCCTCTTCTTCCTTCCTGGGTTGCATACCAGCACTTACCTCAAACTGACTGACAACCTCATTTCCAGCTTAGATTTACCCTACGATAAACCCTCTCCAGATGACACCCAGTGACGTTTCGGCAGAAGCCAAAAAAAAAAAACCCCCAAAAAACAAGAACCATATTCTTAACCGGGCAGGCCGTCGGGAACCATCTCATCTAAGCCTCGCCGATGTTCAACATAGATACAACCAGTCACACACGCACACATGACCTCCCAAGTGCCGACCACCGAGCTCCCATCGCAGGCCAAAAAACCCACCGTTCCGGCGACGACGTGATAGAGGAAGAGTCATCGTCCAGAACAAGGGATCGACAATTAGAATTCCCCCCCCCGGTTTCGAAGGGGAAGATAGGCGACGGACCTTGAGAGGGGAGTTTCCGGATCCGGTAAATGAGGCTCAACATCCACAATGACCCAACATGGCAGGTGGACATATGAAACCTGGCCCCCTCGCGTGTGAATGTCACAATGGACAGCCATCACTACCGACATTCATACATACAAATCACCCCTCCCAGCGTTACACAAACCCCACCCCCATTTTTTGGTCGATCGACGTGCAAGGTTTGATGAGGCCCTTGATTTTATTTCATTTCCTAGTTCGGAAATATGCAAGAGTATCATTAGGAAGGGCAAAAAGGAAAAGGTTGGTGGATTTTTTTCTTTCTTTCTTCTTCTTCTTCCGGTCTCCAGCACACCACGCCCGAGGTTGAGTGAAGTCGGGGATTTGAAGTATTGTGCGGATCCGAAGATAGGAAAGTGAAAAGTAGGGGAGAGAATTTCTTCTGAACAGACCGTTGAGGAGGGCGGGTGGGGGTGGTGAGAGGGAGGATGGATGACTGGTAGTCGTCCAAGTTGTCTGATTTCCTTTCCTCTCCCCCCTTTGGGAGTCCCAACTCCCACACTCAACACATGCAGACCATGGTATTATTGCGGCTGATGAGTGTAACCTCGGAGCAGTAGACCTGCGACCCTCGGGAACAGGTGCCATCGGCGCTCGCCTAGGCTCAGCTCTCTCTCGTGTTCAGAGCCTGATTATGCCCCCCCCCCCCTTTTCCCCTTTAACCCCCCTTCCATAGAACACGCGGTGAAGATACCCATGGGAGCCACGTGGCTTGATGGCCCAAAAGAACCAGAAGACCGAAGAGCGGGAAGAAAATGAAGGAAAAGAAAAAAAAAATCCCCACACAAAAGGGTTAAATGATATTCATGCAGCCTTGCGTGCATCCGGCCACCACCACAGACTGGCAACCGAGGAACACCAGCGCTTTGTGTAGAAAAGAGGGGGGGGGGGGCGTGTGTGACAGGACTATAGGCTCGGATGAGGGACCTTCTCGCCATCCACCCGTCTCTGCATGTTGTCCTAGCACTGTCGCCAGCCCTCCCATCACCAACAGCTGACGTTGCCCCCCCTCCTTCCATCTTCATATCCCCGTCCTGTCGTGGTCCGCCGCGGGAAGCGCACGCTTGCTAAGATCCAAAAATTAAACATCGAGATCCCCTAAAGGCTCTCAGTAAACTTCACGCCAAGGACAGAGTATATCTTTCGCTATCACTTAATAGCTCGGCCATAGTCTGTGTGTCAAGAACCACCAGCCTTGGCCACGAAAGACGCGCGCGCGCGTGTGTGTGATCGCCCTGGCAGGGCACATGTAGAGGGGGCCGTGGAAGGGGTTGTCGACCGCGTAAGTCGCCACTATCACCTGCTCTTGGAGGGGGAAACAAGGAAGAAATCAAGGCAGGAAAGAATATGCACGAATGTGTGTGTGTGTGTGTGTGTGTGTGCGCGCGCGCTTCTCATGGTGGCACACATACACAAACACACACACACGCATAGGTCGAACGCCCTGGAGAGGGAGGAGGAGGGGGGGGTTACGGTCCCCTCGTCGGCCAGAGCCAATCCACCAACCCTTTCCTTCCAGGGCGGCGGTGGTCTTGTCCTGCCCGACAGGTCTGTTCCGCCGCAGAAACCCTTTCCGTTATGCCGCTGCGAGCAATCCAGACCAGGGACTATCTATCACCTGTCTCCCTCTCCCTCTCTCCTTCTCTTCCACAGGTCCGCGTGTTTTGCCCGCCATTCTCCTGCAAGATGCACAGCCGACGGTTGGGACTATTGGCGAGCTACGTCTCAGAGTCAGCGTGGGGTTGCGTGAGGACAGCACCGACGCACGCCAAGTGGCCAATCCGGGTAGCGTGCATCGTCAGGAATCGCGCACGCGCCAGGGTGTGAGCTGCAGAGTGAGCATGTGCCGGTGTAGTAGTAGTAGTAGTAGTAGTAATAGTAGAAGGAGTGATAGTCTAGGGAGGAAACATGATGAAGGGGGGGGGGTTTCTTCCGCACCGCCGTCGTCGTACACCCACCATTATCATCATCACCCTCATCACCACCACCACTTTTCTTCCTCACTCACACAATCACACACACACACACACACACACACACACACATAAGGCTTGCCGAGACTCTGAGAAAGGGTGTCGAGCATACCGCTCTAACGGACCCGAGTTCTTCTCTGCAGCCACCAAAGAGATGAGGTGATTTGTGTGGATGGTGGCTTGAAGAGAAAGGAAAAGAAAAAAAAGAGTCGCGTGGCGCACGGTTGAGCCGCCGATTGGCCGCGAAGGCCGACGACATATGCAGACGTCAAAACCACGCTATCGTTTTTTAGACAAGAGTTGTCTTCTTTTTTATTATTATTATTATTATTTTAGGAGGCTGCCGCTGCTGCTGCTGCTGCTGCTGCTGCTGCTGCTGCTGAAATCTACTTGTTGCCAGCCCTGGCTCATGCATCTAATATTGCACATGTTTGTTCGTTTGTCATGTGCGCAGGAACGGATTGACCAAGTTGGACTAAAATGGTTTCCCTCGTGCATAAAGCTGCTGTTGTCCAACCCGAGATTTCCAATAAAGGGTGGGGAATTTCGTAAGCGGCGGCATTGCTGTTCAGGATGGCAGTGTCGGACGCGTAATACGCAGCCGCTTTGAGCTGTGCGGTGCCGCGGGACCGGGACGTACATAGGCACTATTTACTTGGTCCTCCCAACAAGTTATTGTCGTGACTTAATGCAGCATTTATGCGGCTGGGGGGGGGGGGGGGGTTGGGCTGGTAAGTATTCCAAGTCCCAATGCAGAGAGAGTCAGAGAGTCAGAGAGTCTTTCTTTATTCTCTTTATGCCGGTTCTATTCTTTCGCCACATTGAAAATAAATGCATATTTCTTGTTTCTTGTGCATATGTGTGTGTATGGTCTGCAACTCTATAGCGTTACACTTTTCCCTGCCATGTGATTGATGGTGGATAGCAATGCCACTTCGTGCAGTGTTGCCCGACGTATATACCTCCATAGTACTATGGTAGTATCCATAAGTGATCCAAACTGCTTGTGGATTTGGACACCAGGGGGGGGGGAGAAAAAGTCGGCTCTCGTATCTGATGTGCCGCAGCGTGGAGCCTCTCTATCCAAGGAGAGACGTTCCACCCCCTCCTTTCCTCAACACAGTACGTACCAGACTGAGTGAAGCTATGTGTACTTTACTGTGGCATGAACGACATGTTTACGAAAACGAAAAGTCCCCCCCCCCCCCCGCCCCCGTTCCGGATGGCAACCTCTTGCGTCGTCCTAGTAGTGGTTCCCAGAGCTGTTCTCCTGGGATATGCCCTGCCGCGGACAGAGAGTAGTGTTGAGCACAAACAGGGGCCCTGGCTGCTCGAGTGCCGGAATATATCTCTGGATGGACCCTGAGTTCGATACGACTCAGGTAACGTGACCTAGAAGAGAAGTCGATCTCATAGTCGTGCCCGATGTCTGTGGGATAGATGATCGTCTCGGTTCGTTGGATGAAACATAGACACTGACTCGAGCCTGTTCCTGACATCTGCTATCTCAAATGTTGTTTAATCCTGCCCAAGGACCGACCCACGAATCTGGGAAGTACCATGTAGTATGGTAGTAGTGCTATGCTATGGTGAGATTTTCATGAGAGAGCGAGAACGGGAGTGAGAAAGTCTATGATCCCCTTTAGAAAGCAGGGGTCGTCCCTAGGGCTGCTATCCACAAAGGTGACAAGCCGTTGCTTGTCGTTTCGAATCGATAACTTTTTGCTCTCCAATGAAAGTTTGGCCGATGCAACGCCAGATTTGGCTGGACCAATCCTCAGAGTGGATAGACCGTTGCCGCATTTTCTGTACCATGAGTAAATCTACTAAAGACAGGCATATACCTTATGAGTCCTCTCACCTGTGTGGGTTGAAGGCTCGGGCGTGAGCATCCGTGCAGGCCTGAGGAGTCAGTCTAGAAGCGATAGGGTGTGTGTGGTCTTTCTCGGCAGCCCAAAGAAAGGGCCTTAGCTGTCGAGTGGAGAGGCATCACCAACATCCCTCCCCCTCTGTCTCTGTTGCTCACTCTCTTGCTGCAGAGAAACGACTGAGCGCATCGTCTTCTTAGGCGCCCAGCCCTGAGAATCGTGTCCAGTATTGAGTGAACACCCGGTGCCACACAGACCACCATGGGCCCGAATTTGACACTTTTTTCCTACGGAGATAGCCGAGCCTGGTTTTCTGATGATGGCGCTCCGCTCGGTGCCATTTCAACCGTGCTGCGCGGGGGGTGGAGACCATGGTTTCCCGGATATGCTGTCCGGGCTCCCCCGCCGACGGTACCGTCTTTTTTTCCTTTCTCTCCATCCGAAAACGAGACGCCCAGCCCCCCGGCAGTTATCGTCTGGGAGTGAAGAAGAAGAAGAAGAAGAAGAAGAAGAGAGAGGATGGATGAAGGGGCTATGACCTGGACGAGGACCGATGCCGAGGAAGAAAGCCGTCGGGTCATAGCGAGTTTTGGCAGCAGCTGCGCTCGTTGATAGGCCAAAGGTCCTCGTGCTGAAACAGGGAGGAATCGAAGGCTGGGTACCGCAGCAGAATGTCCCAAGGAACCCCCCCCCCCTTTTCCCACCACCCCCAAAGTGTGAGCACTTGCACAGGTTGCCCGTGGCGCGTCTTGGTGGTGTTGGTAAGACGAACGAAAATTCAAGGTCGATGATAAACCATTAATGCACAATTTTCTGACGTTGCCTCTGACCCCCATCGTACGCCTCCCAGGGGGGGGGGCTCGAGCCTGGTACCTCGTTGATTGATTGGGTCGACGATCAGTTTGATGGATCCTCTACCATTGCAAAATGTCTCCATCTGCCTTCTCTTCTTCTCTTTTTGGTGTGGAGGGACCGGTGCGTGGTGTGGGACGTTGGACGAGGGTTTCTGTATGTAGTGTTGCATTGCATAAGTATTCCCCCCGTACAGTACTAAGCGAATGCGCGCGACACACACACAGTATCCAGAACCGGTGTGATCCAAGAACGCGCACACACCAGGAAACCGAACAAGACGGGTTAGCTTCATTAAGCTGGGGTTGCCAAAACGCCAAATGAGAGCTGGATCCATGTCAAGCTGTCAGGCTTGTTGGGGAGGAGAGGGGAGGGGAGGGGAGGGGGGAAGGGCATGCTGGCCGACTGCGGTCATGCTTTTGCTGATCATCAGAATGGGAGAGATGAGAGATTGTGCAACTCATTTTACCTTGGGCCAGCACAGTCTACTCTGGCCTAGTATGGTGGCAGGTGCTATGCTATGGCCCCACTACTTTTGCTGGGGACAGCAACGGCAACAAGGAACAGGGACGGGGGCGTGGTAGCAGGGATCTCATCTCTATAAAGGGTATCCCTGTTGAAATCACGTGTGAGGGATGATGTTCTGTGCTCTTTCTCAAGAGGATGGGTTTTCACCGCGCCTTCCTTGGGACCCTCGAGGGAGGCAGGGGCAGCTGGGCTGGGGCGGGGGTGGGTTCCGCTTCCTCAATCAACTCATCTCCAGAGGGCTGCGCTGGGAGGAAAAGATGCTCATTGCTGTTTTGGTTTTGGTTGTGACGCTGCAACGGTAATCGCCGACCTGACAACTCATAATTGTCCTTGAAGATGAAATTGTCCGAATCCAGGATCATAAATGGCGAAATCTTTCATACCGGAAATTCGGGTCAGCAAGAGAAAGCTGCATCTCATCTCGAGAGGGCTGCCTGGAGAAGCCTCCAGTGTGGCAAAGGTGGGCCTGTCTCTCTCTCTCTCGTCTCTTTACCTCTTGCTTCCCATCGACTCCTTCGACCGCAGCCTGACCCGCTGTGCCGTGTCTATCAATCAATGACATAGTTACGATTTGGCCTGATCCCCTTCCCGTGCTTCCCCCTTCTAGCTGACCAGAATCACGATCTGCAAGACTTCAGCAGCGGGTCATTCCTTGCTGCTTCCCTTTCAGGCCCCTCAGCTCCGGGTCGGTCAATGTCGATACCCATGTACAATAGCACTATGTAAGTTTTGTACGACGGTTGCAATGCGGGTGCGTCAGGGCAGGGCAGGGCAAGCTGAGGTGCCTGATTGCTTTTTTTTTTTTTTTTTGGATGGGGGGGGGGAAGGGGGGGGGGGGGGGGGGGGGGGCTGTTGTCATCGCACTTGGCCCCCGGCCTCCCCTTCTATCTCTTTGGATGTACTGTGGTA
>JACWRQ010000479.1:2490-23429 GCA_014849955.1 Cryphonectria carpinicola | reverse complement strand
GGCGCGATGTGCGCCGGCGCGTCTGTTTGTGCTTTTTGGTCCTCGCCCTGTCGCCTCCCCGCATCGTCGGCTAGCTGGGGTTTTTCTTTTTTTTTTTTTTTTTTTTTTGGAAGCCTCGCAGACGGGAGTTGGTGCTGCGCCCGTGCCGTCAGGTCGCCTTAACGATTCGGGTCGTGCCTGGATTCCCGCGGAAGCCCTGATCGTGTCACAAGAGGTTCGAGCCTGAGGTGATCGTTGTTTGTTGCTTCAGACTTTGGGTTCAGGCGACCTGTACCCTGCCAGATTGCGACAGCCAGCAGGTCGGTTATAAATGGCACAGATACAACGAACAGGCTGCAGTTCTGAATGAGCGCCCGAGCTCTGGAGATATGCTGCGCATGCGTACGGATGGGCAGGTGTGGAGGCTGCGACCCTGAAGGTTTCAACACTGAGGTCGTCGAGTGCGTTTCTAGTCTCGACGGTCAGGAGGTAAGGGCGTCGTCGGCGGTCGAGGTCGACTCTTGGAAACATGGAGGTTGGAGGTTGGAGATGAGGATGAAGATGGGGTCACCGGGAGCATAACTCCGAAGCCCGCCCGTCTACTGTTTCCTCCTCAGTAGGCGTTGGGCGGTGGGTGGGTGGGACTCCACCCTATCCTACCGTCACCACAGCGATGTGCTCAGGCGTCCGGTCTGCGCTGGTAGCAGCAGGACCACTGCAGGTGGTTTGGGCCCAACGGAATCCACTTTCAGGCTCAACCCAGGCCCTAACCTTCAGGCCCTAACCCACACCTGGGCAGCCTGGACCCTGAATTCTAGAACTCACTGTCGTGACAGCCAGGCACTCATGGCACTGCAGGACAGGGGACGATTTAAGAGCGAGAAGCGCCACCACACGTGTCCCAAGGTATCCCCACCAGGAATGCATAAATGCAACGTCCGCTGTATCCATCCCAAAGCCTGTCATCATAACTAAGCCTGCCTTTACCACACATTCGATAACACCATGATACTGATGAAACCTTGACGCAATGTAAAATTTCGAGATGGGAAAAATCCCCAACAACTTATTCCAGCTTTTCCCAGCCCAGGCTTTTGCATCACCCAGATGGCTCTTTGGAGAGAGAGAGAGAGAGAGAGAGAGAGAGAGAGAGCAACACCAAGCTACAACCCGAGTGAACGCAGTGACAATGACACTTGGGCGGCCTGCTGGGACGTCATCTGCCGGGACTCCTGCATGACTCTTCTGCGTCAAGGGCGGGGGCGGAGGCTGGGGGACAGCAAGGGCATGATCCCACTCTTCATGACCAGGGACCGACTTGAATGCAGGAGATCTGCGTCTCGAGAGTCCTGCTGTCGACATCTTCTCCGCTGCACTCTCTTTTGATACAGCCCTACGTTTGGAGCGTATAAATATCATGTCTTTTCCCCCCTTTGAAACAACAGGACTCTACACAGACTGTGATGTCCCATCTGAGCTGGCTCCTTTGGCCACTGTCTCCCTTTGATACATCATGTTGGGGCCGAAATTGCTTTGGTTCCCGAGGTAAGAATCGCTCCAGAGGAGATGAAGTAACAATGTTGCTTGTCAGAGCGGTTCTGCATTCATGGCTGTTTGCCGCATCCTGTGCTACTGCGAGGAGAGGTGCCAACTTTGTGAGATGATCTCGCTAAGCAAAACAGCGGCAAGTATAAACATTGGATGCGGTCACACGTTCGACATGAGCCATGGTGACACCAATGGCAAGTTGATTGTCCCAGTCCTGGAGTTGTGTCGCGCCTGCCTTTCCTGGATACTTAAGTACCTCCTCAGTACTCAAGGAAAGGGGGGGGGGAGGGCAGAGGCAAGTAGTTCTTGCCATCAACGCCCTCTTCCTTTTTGAATCCTTCACCTCACCTCAAACATCCTCCTCCTGCGTGCTGGCAACTACTTGTCCACCATGCGAGGCCAAAACTTCACTCGCGAGCTTCCAGAGCTCCTCCTGTCCATGCTCTTCCTCCTGGGTACTGCTCTGGGCGGGCTCGACGGCCACTGTCCACCCTTTGGCTCCGTCCTGCCAGCGCCCACAAACCCCTCGTCAAGTGGACCAGTTCAGTCCGCCTTATCTCAGTTCGAAGGGTATTTCTCAGGTCTTGCTTCCCCCTTCACGGGCTCAGCGGTTTCCGTCTCTGTCAGGTCGATCCACGAAGCTGAAAATCTAGTCGACCTACACTACACGCCCCCTGTCCGACAGGCCAATTCGACCACGTCTGTGGATGGCAACACGGTTTATCGTGTGGGAAGTATCTCGAAAATCTTCACTACCCTCGGTATCCTCAAAGCAGGCATCAAGATGGACGATGTCGTGACGGACTATATCCCGGAACTTCAGGGCCTTCAAGCTACTGATGAGGCGAGCAATGCTGTGACTGCAGTGAGCTGGGACGACATCACCATCGGGGCTCTGGCTTCGCATATGTCTGGGATTGGGCTAGATTGTAAGTCAACGATTATCAAAGCACCGTGGTCGAGGTTTTCTTTTTTTTTTTTTTTTTGGTCCGTTATTAACGGCGAGTAGTGATGCTGGACCTGGCCAACATCCCGGAAGTCTGGACATCCCTTGGCTTTCCTGCGCTTGCAAGCAATTCTACTCCAGGGTGTCAGGGCCTGTATGGCCTGCCGCCGTGTCCTAGCTCCGAGTTCTTCCAGGATTTTGGCAAGCACCATCCTGTCTACGCACCTTTCACTACGCCAATGTACTCGAACTTGGGTTTTGTCGTATTGGGCTTTGTGCTCGAGAAGGTCTCGAATATGACTTACAGTGACTATATCCAGGAGGCCATCCTGAATCCTTTGGGCCTTCTAAATACCACCGTCGGGACACCCCCGACTTCGCTGTCACAAGCCTTCATTCCCAACGAAGGTGTCGAGGAGGACTGGTGGGGTGTTGATCTGGGATGGGATACGCCGTAAGAATTCAAGGCATCCTCGAGTCGTGCTTCTTGCATGAATTTGCTGACGGCTCATCGACCAGCGTTGGAGGCTTCTACTCTACTCCAAACGACTTGATCATATTAGGCTCGGCGATTCTCAATGGCAGCCTTCTCGGCTCATCCGGAACAAGAAAATGGCTGAAACCAGTCTCGTCGACGTCGACCCTTGGAAGAGGTATGGGAGCGCCGTGGGAGATTCTTCGGACCGCAAATTTGGTGAGCAATAGTAGTAGTAAGAGTTGAGATATCGATATTTCGACGGCGTACGCAGGCTGGCAGGATCTCACATCCGTACTCTTCACAGACAGCGGACAATCGTCTCATGGAGTTGTACACCAAAGGCGGCGATATTGGAGACTACCACTCGAAGCTCTGTCTGATTCCTGACTACGACTTGATGGTCACCATCCTGACCGCAGGATCCGAGGCAGACTTCCAGCTGAGCTTCTTGATCCTCTCCCAGCTTCTCACCATCCTGCTTCCAGCGATCGAGCAAGCCGGCAAGGACGAGGTAGCCACGGTAGGGATGACAGGCACGTTCACAGATGCATCGTCTGGCTCAACCATCACGCTCTCAGCAGATGACGGTCCAGGCCTGAACATCTCCAACTGGATCGTCCGCGGCTACGACGTAGGCGATCTGTACGCATCCTCCGCGATCGCCGGATCTGGAACGCCTGTGCGACCACGCCTGTATCCTACAGACCTCCAGGCAGAAGTGAATGACACCCAGGCCACCTGGGCGTGGCGAGCTGTCTTCGATACTGGGACTGCTGAGTCCGCCGCGGAAAATGATGCACAGTTCGCGTGGCCTGGGCAGAGCTGTCAGACTTGGGCCAATATGGACAGGTTTTCCTATGGGTTTGACAGCATCGATGACTTTGTTTTTGAGCTAAATGGAAATCCTGGCGACAATGGGCTTGTTGTGACAGGTTTGACCAACCGCGGATTCCGCGTGGAGATGGAGAGACAATCGTGAATTGAGCACACAGAAAATGATACATGGAGTGTTTATTTGCTGGGTTGTTTTGAATTTGCTCAATGTGCCAAAGAAGCGCACTGCTATTGGTTGCCTGCAGCGAGCCCGTGTCCATCTCCATAAGGTACTGTGGTACTTCCCTAAGGAATGCGTGTGGAGGGCCTCCTGCATGACAGGGCACATTTTTGGAGGCGCACTGCTGCTACAAAGTTACATCACACAGTAAGTATAAGTACGTACCTACGTCTAGTTACTTACTGTCAAAACGCCTCAGCATTCAAGCTCTGCTCACCTCCCACGAGCTTCGCATTCAGCACAACACACAATTGAGACCTGCCAGCCTCGCGACTGTGGCAGTTGTCAACCACCGACATTAAAAGAAGGAAAGAAAATTTACAAACTCAACAGACCAACATGACGCCACTCATCCCCGTTTTCTTCCTTGTAAGCACAGCTGATGGATTTCACGAGGTCCGATAAGGCCTGGGCTTACTCTGTCATTTAGACCATTCTTGCCCTTGTGGCAGTCGCCATGTGAGGGCGTCGTCCGCAGCGCATTTCGATGGCGCTCGAGCAGAACTGACAGCTCCTCTCTTCTACAGTTACGAACACGTCAACAGCGTCACCCTCTCCCTCCCGCTCTCACCAGCCCTCACCTTCCTCGCGATCCTCGTACCTCTCCTCGCGGCAGGCAACGTCCTCGCCCTGCCCTACCTCGCGCGCCAGTCCGCCCGCGCCGCTCCCAACAACCCTCCCCTCTTCAAAGTCACTGGCCCCATCCTCCTGCAGGTGCTCCAGGCCATTCTCACCACAGTCCTGGCGACCCTGTTCGCCACAGACATCGTGCCCAGCGCCTCGAGGGACTGCGAACTGTCCACGCGGTGGCAGCACCTCTTCCGCGCCAAGGACGCCGGTTCCGTCCGCGCCATCCAGGAGGCCTTCCAGTGCTGCGGCTTCCGTAGCGTGCGCGACATGGCGTGGCCGTTCCCGCCGGCGACTGTTGAGTGTGCTGCGCGGTTCGACCGGGCGTTGGCCTGTCGTGGGCCGTGGGCTGAGGCGCTGCGGAGGAGCGCGGGAGTGGACTTTGGGGTGGTGGTTGTTGTAGGCGTGTTGCAGGTAATAAGATTTTTCCTTCTGTCTCTCTCTCTCTCTCTCGTCCGCCCAAATCTTCTCCTGCGAGACAATCAGTATGCTGACCTTCGCTTTGGTAGGTCTTGAGTATCCTCCTCGCGAGGCGGCACGCTGGACGGAGTTCGGGGTTCTCGTGGGGTGATATTCTATCACGGCACTGGGCACGGCGGCGTGGTTCAGCGGAAGGATCTGCATCTCGACCGCTACTGACTGGTAATGCTGCACAGATCCAAGAGGTGGATGACGAGGTTGGAGAGGCCGAACAGGAGAGTGGGCGGAGATATGGCGCAATTGAGGGTGGCGGTGGAAATGGCCCCAGGGTTGAGCCTTCTGGCCTCTATCCAGAGCAAAATGGTTGGCGAGATGGCTAAGTTTCTTGGAGTTCTGAACCGTAGCACGACAAGAAGTCTTGCGGCAATGAGGTTTTGGTCCGCTTTTGGTCGAGAGCAACAATGCTTGGTCAAGTAAGGAGGCAATGACGGCAGAGAATACGGGTGCCAGCGCACTTTGGCTTAAATATAGTTATAATGAGGAGAGGAGAGGGGGGGGGGGGAACGGAGGGGAAGGGAGGGTTCGTCCTGTAATTAGCAGGTATCTTGGGATCTGAATAATAGTTCCTATTTACAGTCAAAGGCCTTCATAAAGAACCAAGGGCTGTGTTAGATTAATTCTTAAGGAGCTCGAGAGCATTGATTGAAATGCAAATTGTCAACAAGAGGCAAAAGTACTATTGAATGTTGAATCTGTCAAAGCACATATAACCTGCAAGGGACTGCAGCAATATACAGTAATATCTTCATGCATCTAGAAGGTTTAAGTAGTTATCACTCAATTCTTCTCTTTTCTTTCTTTTTTTTTTATTTTTACAGTCAAGGTTTTAACTTATAATACAACTTGAATTACTTACTTACCTTACTTGCTACAGCCAGTCTTACATGTGTGTCAATTTCAAATTTCAATATTACAAGTGTAATTCAAGTTAATGGTTCATGAATGTATACATGATTGTGCGTATGCAAGAGAGATTTAGTCATATTATTACTACAGTATTATAGTATTGCCGGTGCTGCTCAGCTTCCCACCGGGCCATAATTGTAATAATGTTGTTGGGTAGAAGATGAATTTATAATTTATTAATGGCACAATAAGCCGAGCTTTATAGCAGATCAAGCATTTGCTAAGCAAGGTAACATTAGTATCAGAGCCGTTAAAATCATTCTATCCTGATACCACTTCCCCGCAGCGACAAGGCGGTAGGATCAGGAGCGATAGCGGAGAAAGCGGCAACAAAATATCCTTGTTTGATATCGACAACTGGCGATGCTATCATATACCATAGTATATTCCCGGCTAGTATGATCTCCACTCAGGCTATATTCCCCGGCGTCTTAGGCATTAACCGATCTTCCCCCCCTCTTCCTTTCTAAACAACAGTTCATTCTGTCATTGACGACAGTGGAAAAGAAACCTGACAAGCTCAAAAGAAAAGAAGGTATAAATGGTTTCCAACGAAAAGCTGCCCTTGCTCGAGGGTGAGAGCCCTATAGAGGCGCGCCACATGAAGACGACGACCTCATCGGTGTCGCCGCGTTCCAGGTGGCCAAGGCTATGGGCGGCGCTCGCTGCCCTCGCCCTCCTGCGGCTATGTTGGACAATGTCCTTCGTGGGCACCTTCCCCTTCCATCACCCGCACCATCGAACAGACTTTGCCCAGCAATGCCGTCAGGTCGACCCTCTCTTCCCAGGCCAGAAGAGCCCCGCGCTGGACTCGATGGATGAGTACCTCGCCTCCACCCAGTTCCTCAACGCCAGCGTGGCCCGTCTGGCCGGCGCCGTGCAGATCCCGACGCAGTCGTACGACACCATGGGCGCCATCGGCGAGGACGCGCGCTGGGACGTCTTCTACAACCTCGCGCAGTATCTGGAGCAGACGTTCCCGCTTGTCTACAGCACGCTGCAGCTGGACAAGGTCAACACCCACGGGCTGCTGTTCACCTGGGAGGGCTCGGACGCGACCCTGAAGCCGGTCGTCTTCATGGCGCATCAGGATACCGTCCCTGTGGAGCTGTCGACCATCGAGCAGTGGACGTACCCACCGTGGAGCGGCCAGTTTGACGGCAGCTACCTGTGGGGTCGTGGTTCCTCGGACTGCAAGAACAACCTGATCGGCATCTTGGAAGCGGTCGAGTTGTTGATCGACGCTGGATTCAAGCCCAAGAGATCCGTGGTGCTGTCCTTCGGCTTCGATGAGGAGATCTCGGGTCCCCAGGGCGCTGGTCATCTCGCGGAGGTCATCCTGGCCAAGTATGGCAAGGACGGGGCGGCAATTATTGTCGATGAGGGCTCAGGCCTGATGAAGCAGTTCGGAACCGTTTTCGCCCTGCCTGCGGTTGCAGAGAAAGGGTACATTGACGTCGACGTCATCGTCCGAATGCCCGGCGGCCACTCCTCCGTGCCCCCGAAACACAACGGCATCGGTGTCATGGGCGAACTGATCACGCACCTCGAGGCCAGTACCTACGAGCCGCGTATCCACGACGAGAACCCCGTCCTGGGCCTGCTGCAGTGTGGTGCTGCGTTCGCGCCCGACTTCCCGCACAAGGTGAAGAAAGAGCTGCGGCATCGCGGTTCCGGAGACGGCGCGGCTGTGTGCCACAAGAAGAAGGACAGGCTGGCGCTGGAGGCGGCCAAGATCTCAGACCAGTTCAAATACTTGTTCACGACGTCCCAGGCGGCAGATCTCATTGGCGGCGGTGCTAAGATCAACGCCCTGCCGGAGCGGACTGTGCTCACCGTCAACCACCGCGTCAATGTCGGCGACCATACTTCGGATGTTAAGGCGCACATCACCAAGACCGCGGCACATGTGGCCGAGAAGTTCAACCTCACTCTGCATGCCTTCCCAGAGGGTGAGGGAGAGACGCCCAGCTCCATCACGCTCAAGGTCGCGTTCCAGTCGACTCTTGAGCCTGCTCCTGTTTCTCCCTTCACCTATGATGGTGAGACTAGTGCTTGGTCCATCTTGTCGGGAACCACGCGTGCTCTCTATGGAGAGGATCTGATCATGGCACCGGCGTTGTCGACTGGCAACACAGGTATGTAGAGAGTTACAGGCGTCGAACTTTGACTTGGGAGAAATTGCTAACTTTTTGCCACCCCCCCCCCCCCAACCGAAGATACGAGATATTACTGGGACCTGACAAACAACATTTACCGATACGGCCCCGGTTATGATGAGGACCAGGATAGTGGCCTCGGTGGCATTCACACCGTGGACGAGCGAGTCAGCATGCGGGCACACGTCAAGGGCGTGCAGTGGTATAGTTTGTTCGTGAGGAACATGGACGAGGCTGACCTGTAAATGACCTGCCTCGTGCCCTGATCCCGGGAGGCTGTGTCCTTTGTATTCATACCAGTGGTATGACTAATTTCTTAAGGCTTTCGTCAGTCGATTTGGCTAGGAAGGACATATTAAGAGGTCACGAGAATTGCATGTGCGAATACGTACCCGAGGTCTTACTGCGAAGGACTGGCAAGGCCAGACTACCTTCTCGGAGATCTTTACATAGCTGTACAATTACGATTCACAGGCACCGTCTGTACCTAGGTATTGAATAGTAAAGCGATTTGCATCGGTACAGGCTTGCGAAAAAATAATCATTGCGTTACAAGTCTCGATGTAGTTACCTACTTGAGTATGTACTTACCTAGTTTTTGCGGACTTTTAAGGGCTTTCGACGAGCGCAGTTTTCAGCCTGTTGGTTTTCATGCTTTAAAGTATAATAAATAAAACCAGGTAATTAATAACTTGGATGCAAAAACTAATGTCGTATATTGTCCAATCGTTAAAATTCTCGTACATATTCTCGTACAAATTTTCGTTTTTATCTTAGTTTTAAATCGCTTAATTAGAACTAGAAAGAAAAGAAAAGCAAATACACTTTATCATAATGCAACATTGAATCCTTGTATAATCTGAACACCTGATCAACATACCAGGATAAAAACAAGCACATACTTGATAGTCGACCGAAGGCCTTTTCGAGGAGGCCTCTGATTGCCAGGCAACAACTGGCAGTCTTGACCTGTTGTAGCACTAGAGGTTACCGACACGCTGGAAGCGAAGGGGAGGCTGTGTGGCAGGATATGCATGTTGGTTCCAAGAGCACAACGGTCAAGTGCGTTGATTGGTTGGTCGTCAGTTCTGTCGTGTGATTGGCTTCGTCCATATGTGATAACGGCGCCCCTGGCTGCATTCACAACACAAGGATTCATTTGCATGGCAGGCAGTGCACGCTCTATGCCGCACGACCTTGGGAAAAGTAGCCTTGGAAGCAGCCTGAGCTATGCAAGGATCAATGCAAGATGGTCCGCGAGTGAAGAGGTCGCTTCGTACTGTACGGACATACCTGCCTAGGTAGGTACTTGTCCCTAAACGTATTCCTTGGGAGGGTGTAGGAGATGCTGTTTGGGCTCGTGGAGAACTTGCCGGCTACAGTATTATCATGTATATGATGCTAGTCCACCACTCAGAAGCATGCTTGAATTACTATGTCGGACTGGAGAGCCTGCGGAAACCAGACCACGATTCATGGCCTGGCATGAAAGCTGAAGACATTCGGCGCGTCCACTTTGGTACTTCTGCATGCAGCCTGTCCAACTTGTTTCATGCGTTTGGAAAGGGTTCAATTATGTATCGCTTGGAGCGGCTGAGGCTATGTCGTTGTTCAGTCAATCTGAGTGTTTTCCCACCCTCAAACTTTTCTCCATTTGCTGAAGGGAATTTTTACACTCACAGGCCGACCCCCCTTCTCCTCAGCTAGTCAATCTAAGGCTTGGCCACGGTCAATTGTCATTATAAAAAGCCGTATGTAGCCCGCTTTCCTTCTTGTCCAAAAAGAAGCCTCTGTATCTCAGGCTACTCTCACTCTGTTTTCCTCTCTATCTCTTGCAAAAGTCTATCAACCTTACCGTTCCTGATCATTTTCTCTCTCTCTTTTTCAGAAGACGCTCATAGTCAATCCTCATAGTGCCCCCTGGCTTTCCTAGGCACGCCACGAAGATACTCAAGACCGTCCAAATGGCGTCCAATAGCAAGGTTGATGGCAAGACCGATGCTGAAGTGTGCCGGCTGCTGAAAGAATCCGAAGAATGCACAATCTCTGGTGATGCTTATGTTGCCATGACGAGAAGAGACTGGACACCCGTTATGAAGGATGAGTTCCGTGCATACTTCTCCGGGCTAAAAGATTATTTCAATACTGGCATCTTCAAAATAAACCGTCTACGAAGGATCATGACCGAGAAAGAAAACTCGCAGACTGCCGAGAAATTCCTCCGCTCGTTCATCTACGCAGAGGAGCCCTGGTTCCACGAGGTACTCGGGATCTATCAATCCTCGATTCGTGTCCGCACTACAGACTTGCCAGTCGCCACCAACGACGGCGACTACGATGACGACAACGCAGATGCCCGGTCCTTCACTATGCCTCTGGTCATGGAGACATCTCCGACCGCAGCTCGCTTCGAACCAATCCTGAACATGGGTCCGCCGCCTCGCGCTGGAGGGTGTGCCCCTGAAGCGCCGATGACACCGGTTACACCAGGCGGGATTGAGATGACGAACGGAGGCGAGCCGTCTGAAATTCGAAGAGAGAGCAAACGACCGGCCTCGCGAGACGGTGCAGGTTCCGCTGGAGGAAAATGTACAAAAGGAAAGCGGCCCTTGAACAGCAGTTCTGTCGAAGAAATGGAGCACGCCTCCGCGTCCTCGTCAAAGAGACCCAAGACCTCCGTGCAGGCTGCCGGCCCGAGCAACACCACTCTGGCCCATGCGGCGAACATAGCTAGCTTTTTTGATGTCGAAACGACAGAATACGCCTTTGCTGACCAGAGGTGTGGACCTGGATGGTATGTGGTTAGATGCAATCTGAGTCAGCAGCCTGGCATCAACGACCCAGTACGGTTCACACAGCATCCCTTCGTGAACGATCTGGCTCTGAAGCACTTCAACGACAAGAGCCTCAGGTGTCACGAACCCAAGAGCAGATACACTGAGGAAGACATCATCCGAGAGTTCGCGTTTCGGGGTGAGTGAACCAGCCCACTTTGCGTTGGCATCCACCCACAGGTATCTTACACTTAGTACTGTCTGGCTGGGCGTCTAACATGTTGACTGCTAGTTTATTTGAACGCGAGCGAGAGGGAAGAAGTTCCAGATGAGGATATCCTCTCATCCAATGAGACTCTGGAAAGAAACAAGCAGGATGCAGATGCCGCCAAGGGTTCGGCCAAGAAACCAGGTAGAGGCAGAGGGAAGAAGAAGTCCGGAGAGTTCCCCCCTGGTTTTGGCCCAGCTCATGGTAGGTCTGTCGAGGATATGGAGGCCACCTATCGTGATGAGGTGAGTATTCTCTATGAATATCTTCCCGCACGGATACCGATGTGCTGACAATATCAGTGACCGAGACGAAAGCCACGACGACGTTGACGTACTGTCTTGTCCCTCAATGACAATGGAATATTGTTCAGTGTGAAGAGGGCAGGTTCCCCGCTGATATAGCAAGTACTTGTTTCATTTGGTCAGAAGAGGAAAAAGAAGCAAAAAATAAATAAAAAGGGTATCAAGGGACGTTGTTTTGTATGGATCACAACCATTGAAAGTGCTGCAAAATCGGCGTGCAATAGTCTGCATTGATATTATAAAGCACTGTCAATCTGCCTTCGACTGTTTATTTTATGTTAAAAATTAACGCCTCTCTATTCCCTGACTCGGGCTTCAATTATGAATAAATGAGTAACCAGGTTGGTTCTACTGTCGGCACCGCTTAGTAGGAGGCGAGGCTTCACCTTAAAGAATTACGGTAGCCTCGTACTACGTTTATATTGTACTGTGTAAGTAAGCCTTAGTACTATTTAGCAGCTAGTCGTCGTCTAGACAGCCGCTGCTGCGGAGCTTTTGGGGGCGTCTTACACGCTGACCCCGCAGGGCTTCACTTCAGTGTGGGGGAATGCAGGGACCTGGATTCAAACCTCAACCCCACTGAGCGACCGCTCCAAATTTTTCGTAAGCCAACTTTTTCCTTTATCGATTTCTCGAAGCAAATAACCGACGAGAGGCGCCCTTCTCAATGCCAAATAAGCACTGAAAAGATGGGCACACACTCGCTAATTGAGCCCCATGCCTGGGTCATTCTCCGGCTTCCCAATGGGAGCACGCGACTCCTTCAGATCACCCCAAACACGTATGAAGTCCCCAGCTAGTTGTTCTTCCCAATATGCTTCCATTTCTGCAAGGAGCAATGACGACGAGCTGACTTTTTCGACTCTCAGAACTCTTTCCCTGGGCAGATACGGCTGTTTCCCAAGCAACCTCATCATAAGACGCCCTTACCATCTCACCTACGAGCTCCAGGACAAAGATGCATCGAGCAATTCCTTTGCCCGCCTCCGCGTTGTGCCTGCCTCCGAGCTCCACGCCGACGTGATAGCCGAGGAGTCTACCTCCTCTCGACAAGATAGCGCCGCCCCTGAGGACAAGATAATATCAGCGACAGATGGTGTCGAGTACAGCCTGGTAGACAGCGAGACCGGCGCGGTAGTCGTGCGGTCCAACCGTGAGATCATCGACGACAACGCGAGGCAGACGCTGTCGTGGGAGGAGATTGAGGCGCTGAAGCGAGACGGCACGGACTCGGGCCAGGACCTGATCGCGAAGCTCATGCTGGCTCATACGGGCATGGACCAAAAGACAACTTTCAGTATGGCCAAGTACAAGCTGCTAAAGGAGAAGAAGTTTCTGAGAAGGTTTACCGTCTTGCCAGTGGACGTGAACAATTTTGGAAACTTTTGGATGAGCGAGAGGGACGGGAGCAAGATCATGGAGATGAAGGAGGAGATGATTGGGCTCGTCGGCTGCTGGGCAAATGTTCATTTCAGCGGAGTGGAGCATGCGGCAGCGGACGAGATACCTCCCAAGGAAAAGACAGAAGAGATGGAGATCGAGGATGCGCGATGGCCAAGGCAACCTGAGGGCACGAGATACCTGGTCATAGACGACACAGGTGGTCTACTCGTGGCAGCATTGGCCGAGAGGATGGGGGTCCTGTACCCGAGCGAGGCCAAGAGCGGAGAGAAAGGTGCGGGACAGCGTTCGAACGGTGTTACCCAGCCGGAGACCGAGGCCAAGGAGACTGCTCCGTCAGTCAAGCGTGACCACGAAGGAAATCCGAAAGAGTTTGGAGAGGTGATCTCGCAACTGCACTCCTCTGACCGCACAGAGTCCTCCTCCAAGAAACGCCGACAACCACCATCTCGAAAATCCGACTTTCACATCCCCTACAGTTCCACCAACACCATGACCCTGGTCCATACCAATGGCCAGCCTAACCTCACCCATCTCAACTACTGGCAGTACGACAGCACGAACCCGAACCACCCGCCACATCCCCTCCTCAGCCACCTTCTCTCCCTCACCTGGCTCCAACTTCTAGAGCCTGAACTTGACTCCGTCTACACCACGGAGCCCCCAACCAACGCACCCGAGGAGGTCTCCTGCTGGAAACCCAACCGCCGCGGAAACTACCACCGCAAGCGACGGCGCTGGGCGCGCACACGGTACGTCGTCGACACTGCGCGGGCGGGCGGCTTCAGCGGACTCGTGGTAGCAAGCACGATGGACCCCATCTCGGTGCTCCGGCCGCTTCTCCCGCTCCTCGACGGCGGCGCACCTGTCGCCATCTACAGTCCGCACATAGAACCACTCGCCAGGCTCGCCGACTGCTTCAGCGTGGCCCGGCGGGCCGCCTTCATCGGGCGCCCCGACACCGCCGGCAAGACGCCGGAGGAGCTCGAGCGGTGGGCGGGCACGGAGGAGTTCCCCCTCAACCCCCAGCTCCTGCTGGGCGTGCAGCTGCACAGCAGCAGGGCAAAGAAGTGGCAGGTCCTGCCCGGCAGGACACACCCCGTGATGACGGCCCGCGGTGGTGCCGAGGGCTTTGTGTTCACAGCCTGGCGGGTGAAGCCTGCCGAGGGCAAGATTGCGGCGAGGGGCAAGTTCCAGAAGAAGAGAACCGGGGCGAGCACGGCGGAGGGGGGCACTCCTGCCGAGGCCGGTACACCTGCTGCTGGTGTCGAGGCCTGATAGCTGATACTCATGTACGTCTGGGGGGCGTGTGGACCGCTATCAGATCACCTGGAGTCGTCAAGGTATGATTCTTATGGGAGAGGGAAACTCTCAGGAAAGAAAATGATTACCCCCATCAGTTCTCTTGAATATAAGTTGTCAGAAACACGCACACGCACACTATGCTATATATAGCAAGCAAAGAGAATTCGAATGCCTGCCCAACACTCATGTGAATCTTAATCCTGGTAATATAGCCATCCACTCTACCCAAAGCATGCAACTAAGTTTTCTTGGCCGGGAGGGGTTTGACGTGATCTCTAACCGGACCGTGCAAGCCGCAATATCCTCAAGGTACCGCTTTCTTCATTCCAAGGTGCCCAGAAGGCTACTCTCAGCTGGCTAAGACGCGCAAGAAGCACACGCTTCGCGGGCCCGTGTGGAAGTCTATATCAATGACGCACGCGCTCCTGAAGGCTAACAAGGGGACCGGAACCCTATCCTCTCTCTCTCTCTGTCTGTCTCTCTCTCTCTCAGGTCTATTCCGCTCACAGAGCCTTGCCCATGAACTTCCTCTTGGTGAAGCTCAGCCACCACTTGCTGGGCTTCTCGTCACCGTCCGCGTACACCCTCGCCAGTAACCTCGTAGCCAGCTCCTGGCGCACCTGGGACATGTACTGGCGCAGCTGTTCAGCATCCTGTCTGTCGCGGGGTGGCTCGTACATCTAATTTTCCCCAACAACCATCAATAGTCAGCCGACCTGTCCGCAACCACATTATCCCTCTGGGCGGTGGCAGCAGCAGCAGTAGCAGCAGCAGCAGCAAAACATTACCTGATTGAGAGGGAAAGCAGGGTCACCGGGAACGGCGAAGTTGGTATCCAGCGCCAGGTTCATGACATCCTTGCCGGCCGTCCGCACGTCGGCACCCGGCTTGATCTTGGTCAGACACTCGGACACGAAGAGGATGCCGTAGATGAGCAGCCTGTCGGCGTTGCCCTGGATCTCGAAGTTGCGGAAGAAGGTGTTGGCCCTGAACAGGGCCAGGACCTCGTCCAGGACGTCGTAGCTCTCGGACTCCGGGTCGGGAGACTCGTTAGGCGGCAGCGGCGGGTTTGGCAGGGGAAGGGTGTAGGCGGGCCCACGGGTCTTGGTGCGCAGGGGGAGGAGGGGGAAGTTGCCAATCAGGCGCGGGACGTTAGGGTCGGCGTTGAAGATGGAATTGTAGGCCTAGAAGGAGGAGGACGGGAGGGTCAGCAGGTGAGCTTGTGGCGGTGTCGTGAGTGAGCGAGGGTGAGTGAGGCGTGTGCAGGAGCTTCGAGTTGGGGTCATCTGGAGAGCCCCAAGGAGGGGACAAATGTGGTGGTGATAGGCAAGGTAGGTATCTGGGAACTCACAGGCATTATGACTTATGCGCCCACCAGGCGAGCTTGTTATGGGTGAGCTCTGGTTCAACGGGTTGAGGAGTCCTCGAGGGAGATGTCGAGGTGGTTGTTGACAAGGGTTCCGTCTGGAGGGGCTGTGATGCTTTGCCTACTGTGTACTACACTTACTTCCCTTTCCCCTGAGTCGACGTCGACCAGCTGTGAGTTGGGTGACGTCTCTCTCTCAGGCCAGAAACCAAACTAACCGTGTTTGGTTAAGACGCCTTGTCCACTTATTCTGAGTCAGCAACCAGAATTCAGTTGGACAAGACCGCGCCACATTTCGGACAAGGAAGGAGGGATGGAGGGGGGCTGGTGCTGCCTAGAGTCACGTGGTCTGGTGTCATGTTTCGCGTCGGTTGCAGTCCAGCATTCCAGAGTTGGAGGGTGGGACGAGGGTGGCCAGGTGGTCAAGTGGGGCCCTGGCGCGCATGAGACATTCGCCCCCGATTGGCCTGGCACCCCTGGGCGACTCTGCTTTTGCGTGTCATTCCAAGGTTTCTGTCCCTCCCCAGCTCCCCTCTTTCTCCCCCCCCGTTTGTTACCGTGCACGCCTGGCAAGCCTGGGTCAGGCCTCCTTTTGTGAACCCAGTGGCCGCCACCGCTGCTAAGCCCGTGTGTCTGCCTTTCTTGATTCTCTTTTCTGGCCGTGATTAAAAACCCCCAGCCCCCAGTCCAGCCTAGGTCTGTCCAGGTCGCCTTCTCTGGTGAACCCTAACTCTTACGCGGCCTTGTCTCGACCCTCTTTCTCCCCCCCTCTTTTGCGTCCTGCACTCTTCCTCATGCCTGCTATTTTCGAATGCAGGTCTAAAACATCTGGCATAGCACCATCTCCAAAGTTATTTTCCGATCTTGCATTCTATTTGAGGAACAAAAGAGTTGTGGGTTGCTGGGCTACAAAAGTCCGGTCGCGTCACGTCAACATTCCAGTCTCCACTCAATTCCGCCCGCATCGCATCTACCACACCCGTGACCGTCCGTCCCTGGCCTCAAGTTCTTATCACGACTATCTCTGCCCCTCACTTCATTAGCGCGTTCATTCAGACATTCGGTCTCCCGTCAAGGGAGGCTTCTTTGATGCAGATCCTCGGGTGCGTATAGCCCCATCCGCACTTGGCTTGTTCGCTGCACCTGTTTGATGCCTGCAAAGCATCATTCGTTGCAGCGCAACCTTCACACACACCGCACACAAGCAAGGAACACGTCCATCCCTCAGCCCTAACACGTTGCGCATAGGTCGTTATTCAACCACAGCCCTCTCCTAGGCCAGCTGTTCAACCCAAGAGCCACCAGCATGGCCCCCACACAACACAAGGCCGCGGCTGCGACCCTGCCAAACACACCTTCTTCATCGCAGGAGGCCGTCGCAGAAATGTCCGACGCGGCGGACAGTATGCAGCTCTCGATCCAACAGCAGACACCGGCGACACCCATCTCACCACCTGAGAATGCAAGGCCAACTACCAAAAAAGGAGGGCGCATCGCGCGCATCGTCCGTCCTGAGCCGGGCTCTCTCTACGACATCATGCACGATCATTGTGGCGAGTCGCTGTTCATCACCCCAATCTGTTGGACCGATACACACGCGCGGTTGCTCGGCGTCAACTTTGTCGATCGCGATCCCGTACGGGAGCCCGTCCCTGACCTGAGCTCCATGTCTAAGCTGCCACCTCGCCCGAGCAGGATCGCGACGGAGCTCAGCAAAGACCTGACTGCCGTCCTCAGCCCCAAGCTCGGCTGCTTCACTGCGCATTCCATCAAACGGGTTCTGCGTACCTTCTTCCCCGCCACCTTGTCCAAGGCGAAGAGCAACGTGGATCTCGAATGTCGTTTTGGGGATCACGCCCTGAGGCGCGCTGTGCGTGTCACCGTCTTGTGGCAGCGACCCGACAGCCTCGATGCCTCGTTTGACAGTGCGGCAACGAAACCTTCGAGTTTTTATGGGCAGATCCCAGGTAGCAGCAGCAAGAGCGGGGACAACGACAAGAGCCGGACCAGGGCTTGGAGGAGGTGCTCCTCTCCTTCTTCTGGCCAACAACCGAGTCGGCCTGTGCTCGCCTTCGTCAACAGAACGCACTTGACCATGGTGCGTCACAACCTGTACCGTGTTGTGCCTGGGCCGGCAAATGGCGATCAGATGAACATGCCAGTCTTCAACCTCCAACGACTGCGGTCCAAGAAACTTGTGCCCGAGAACGGCGACCACGACTCCTACCTGATCGCCATCATGCTTGCCATAGCACAGTCACAGTGCTATGCGCAGGGCACCCCCGCGTCGTCGTCGTCCCGGGCCTCATCACAAAAGTCGTCACAGGGCTCTACAGTTTCTGCGGACAGCATACAACCACGGCCCGTCTTCAGAGACGTACCCGTCAGGATCCTGTCGCAGGATAACAGCGCCGCAGAGTTTGTTGTCTACAGCACAGTTGTCACAGCCGCCTTCCTCGAGCGCTTTGCCGAGCCAACCAAGGCACCCAGCGCTGCTGCTCTCCATAACGGCGGCCTCAAGGTGGACGTCACAAGAGTGCCTATCTGGCCTGTCCTGGGCCTCAAGGAGAGACTTGCTCAAGCCCTCGGCGCCGAGCTCGTCGATGAGGACCTTTCTGACTTCACAGAGGGTGAGATGGAAACCTGGGAGTCCGAGCTGGAGCGCGAGGTGCGTCTCGGCAGCCTGAAGCGGCGCAGGGAGACCATTTCAGAAGTCTTTCACACCAGCTTCGACTCGATCAGCGGCGGCTCTCCTGGGAGAGACAACCCTCCTTCCTCGCCTGCCCTGGCCGCGGCCAGGCTTGGTGTCAGGGTCGCCTCGCCTCCGCTGTCGCCGAGGACACCCAAGAGGAGGCGTACCCAAGCCAGGAACGAGCTCGAGGTCTGCTAGGCGCAGGGTTCTCAAGATCCGGCAGTGGTGGGCTCGGTGCACACAGCTTGACCATACCAGCAGTAGTAGTCATGGACTCCATCAAGTCCAGTTGGCATGGTTCAGTCGATTTTTATTTATACGCAGCAACAACGGTCGACGGTATGGAATTGGTATTCTCGGGGGAGTCTTGGTGATTATAGCTTGTTCTTCAACACAAACGGGATGTTTGATGGAATACCCCCCGACCTCTCCATACGGAATGAGAGGGGAGGTCGGATTCTACAGGCGTATTACGGGGTTCACACGGTCACGGATACGGTCAGGGTCAACGGTCAAGAGCAGGGTCATGGTCATGGCAGATGGCGGGGATTCGGCGTCACGAAAGAATGGCACTTCGGGTACTTAAATATGTGGCCCTCTTGTGGAGCCTTCAACATTTTCCGGTGATCACTATAGCGAAAGAGGGCATGTAGTTTAGGGAAAAACTCATTTGCCCTGATCAGACTGCTTGCTTACCTCCAGTGAAATGTCGACCTCCAGCTTCTTTCTGATGTTTGTTTCTTATGAAGTTTACTCATTTGCTTTGGATTACAGGTAAAGATATTGATGTAATTATCACATGCATCCATCCATACACTGCTCGGCAACAATCATGATAACCTATTTTCTACTAGAGACTTTATTTAAATAAATAAAAAATCTCCAACGCCCGGTCCGAAACACTGCCACAGCGCCTAGCAACCACCTAGTTGCTCAACCACAAAATCAATCGCCTCGGTGTGGTATCTTTCCACATAAGATGCATGGACCTCAATGCTCGTGCCATCATCACAATATAGGTCATTGTAGTCGCAGTATGACACGACTGGACACACCAACCCCCATGGAGGAAGGACTAAGTCAGCATATTCTTGTCACAGGCATCATATATACATATATATATATACATATATCCTGAAAGGAACCCACTTGAGAAAAAAAAAAAGGAAATCTCACTCTGAGCAGCAACAGGGTCACAGGCCGTGTTGTTTTGGCGCGGGAAATAACTCGTGTTGTTGGCCGTCCCGCGGTCCCACGAGAGACTTTTGACGAAACTCGGATCACCGAACAAGACGACAGCGGCGACTTTATTTATTTATTTTCGGTAGGAAATGTGTTCTCTCATCAGCCAAAGAGAGAGAAAAAAAAACCAAAAAAAAAAACCACATGATATTGATAGTTGGAAGGGAGGAGGGTATTTTTAGCTTACGGTTATCTGCCACGGTGGAGGCGTAGGCGTCGGTTGTTGGCCAGCCCTCCTCTGAAGTTCCGCAGAGGAAGTCTGCGGTGACTTGTGCGCCCTGTCCGTTCAACAACAGTATCTATTAATGTCCATTGTTTCCAAAAGGAGGGAATTTTTCGATTTCTTTCTTTCTTTCTTTCTTGGTGTCATCGGCCAAGTTTATATCACGCCAAAAGAAAGGCCTTCGAGTTACGAAGGAAGAGAAGGGATGTAAGAACAGAATGCAAAATCGGTAATTTTTTATACTTGAGAGTAACCCAACAAGACAATCTTGGAATCCGGGCACTCAGCCTGGTAGTCCAGGACCAGCTCCGTCAGGTTCCCGACCCCTTCGGCCTCGGATGGCTCGTACGGGCTCAGCTCGGCCGGGTAAGGAGTCTCGGCGATGTCGGACCCGGCACACTGGCCCTCGATGCCCAGGGCGATGATGTTCATGGCGCTGGTGCCCGAGGGTGCGCCGCTCTCGCGGGTGACGATGATGTGGGCGCCTGAGGTTGTGCAGTTGGACGAGGCGGCGGTGGCTGCACTGACGGCGAGGGCGGCCAGGAGGAGGAGGCTGGCATGGCTGTACATCTTTTGCGTTGGAAAGGAGCCCTACTCCTTCTACAGATGAAAAGGGGGGGGGGGGGCGGGGAGAAAAGCTAGATGCCCAGACTACGGTTCGTCTGATGTCTCAAGATTGCAACAAACTTTCTTGGGATATATGATATATATTTTAGGAAAGGACTTTGTATTATAGCGGCGTGGGTGCCACGTAGAAAAGAGGTCTGGCTGAAAGGGGCAGGTGATGGTATTCGTTGTCGGCCACCGAAAAAAAAATAAAAGTTCATAAGACTACATCATCTTTTTTTCCTCTATGTTCTGAATTTGTCGTTCTGCCGGTCTAGATGTGGTTATAGACTTGTTTTGTATGGCTTTATAGAGTAACCTGTGCGGTCGTGGGAGGCGAAACCACCTACCGCGTTCTTCCTCCTCCGAGGGAGCATGCACCGCGCCGGAATCGTCTCATTACGCACCAATAAGGATTGCCTGCTAATTTTGTAAAGAGACATGAAAAGGAGACATGCAATTTCTACATTCCGGCGATGATGGTCTTTGATAGGTATCTTCCGTTCCCCCCCCCCCCCCCCCCCCCCCCCCCCCTTTTCCCCCCCCCCCCCCCCAACAAACAATATTTACTTTTACAAAA
>JACWRQ010000478.1:0-21096 GCA_014849955.1 Cryphonectria carpinicola | reverse complement strand
CTCTTGCTGTGGGGTGTGTGGTGCCTGGGCGGTCTTCGGGCGGGGTGACCAGCGGTGCGTTGGTTGAGGGGTTCGTAGGTAGTTGCATGGGGGGGGGGGGGGGGGGGGGGGAGTTGTACGAGTACGGCGTGGAGAACCGATGACAACAGCGTTCCAGCTGCTGGAGGAGACAAAGAAACAAACGTCACCAGGCCTATAGACACAGCGTGGGCGGGTAAAGAAGGGGATGGGAAGTGAGGCAAGGCAGGTGGGAGGTAAAAGATGAACTGGGCGGGAATTTATACTAGAGCGGCTCGCCTTCAATGCCATTGTACAAAAAAAAAACCGGTCTGAGCATTGCAAAATCCAAGAAGAACCATTTTCTCTTTTTCTTCTACATCAGTTGTTTGAACGCCGGGCTTCGGCCATTGGAACTCACGAAAACGCCGAGAAACGCGACCTGTCACGACGGAAACGACAGGTTTTGCAGAACACTGGCCCTGCCATCGGGAGATACACAACGCGAAAAGAGTCATGTGGCAAGGAGAGAGGCAGTCACACCAGCTGGCTCAGTTTGAACTACTAGGAAGGAAAAGTTAAACTGAGACGTGGGGATTTAACAACCGCAACCACTGACAATATCTTGACAAGTCTTGTCCATGCGACCAGAAGAAGCGCACTTATAGACAGAGCCGGGCTCGTAACGTACCCGGACCAAGTTTTCCGTCGCTATGTTAAGCTCAGAGGGAAAGAAAGCAATGGCCGGCCATGTGACCTATCCATGGTTTCGTGAAATGCCCAGCCCGTCAAAACGTCAAAATTTGTCTACATATGCCAAGGTCTCGGGATTTTCGATGCGATTCAAGCCGAGGAGTGGTTGATCTGGTTCTGCACAAGGTGCATAGGAGACGGAGAGGGGCGAGGCGATATGGTTGGCGGGAGGGGGTGTGGTAAGTCTACCTGCATGATATTCACCCTCTTGACGATTTCTGGTAGTCGGGCGAGGAACTTTTCTTGTCCGCCAATAAGTGAATCTGTTGACGTGGCCCGCAAGTCAGAAAGATCCTCCAAGGCTCACCTCAAATGCACATCGTTTCGAGATCACCACCAGCCATCGCAGATCCTCATGCCCCCGTCGTTGCCGCCATTCACAAGAAGAAAAAGTTCATCCCAACATGGCGACAAAAAAGACATACAGCCCAGCCTGCGCGGGCGATCAAGCAGCACCGGCTAGGATCATCCGCGGCTATTCGAGACACAAGCCTCTTTTTTTTTCTCGTAGATCCTTTTTTTTTTTATAATAACGCTTGTCATCATCATCATCTAGGGGAAACGAGGTCGTCCGAGGTGGTGAAAGAGTAAATCTGGGCTGGGCGATCGAGCAATATTGGCACGAACACCGGGAAGCGAGAAAGAAGAGAAGGGAAAGAAGAAGAAAAAAAATGCGGTGTGCAGCTCCTATTTCCCAGGGTTCATAGCTCGTAGCTTTGCCGACAGCTCTGGGACGTGGGCAATGCACGAAGCGCCTGCGGGCAGTCTCGTATCTGCGTGTTGGCAGAGATGGGCGGATGTACTGAGCAGGCTTGAGCTGTCTGCAGAAATTACTGAATGTGTGTGTGGGTGTGTATCTTGGTGTGTGTACTTGAGAAGGCGTTAGATGGATGGGAGACGAGGACGATACGTGGGTGGTGGTGCAGGGCTCTCCTTGGGCAGCCTTGCGTAGATCATACGCGAGATGCGACGTGATCTTTTTCTCCCTCACATGGGCACATGGACATCGCTTGACGACGCAAAACACACTATATTCTGACCCCTTGTCATTGCTCGCTTTCAACAAGAGACGAGGGAAGTGACAGGAAGTAATAAAGTATATGATTAATAATAAAAAAGAAAAAGAAAGAAAGAAAGAATAAAGCAACAAGTACTATCCATATAATTCTGAGTTTTGCACATCACAGGCTATCTACTTAAGTACTCAGTGGTGAAATACAGGGTTGGCATTGCATATCCGCAAACTGTAATATTTCTATTCATTGCTAATGGTGAAGAGGAGCATTCATCCACTACTCCACGTTACTGCACATATCGTCCGTGATCGTGAGATTTTTTTTAATAATAATAAAAAATTAAAATAAAAATAAAAATAAAAATAAAAAAGGGAAGGAAAGAAAGGAAGAAATCTTGAGGATGTTGCAGGCGGCAATGAGAAAATGGGTCGAGACCCCAGCTCCAGCACTTCAAGACAAGGGCCTCGGTTACTCCCAAAGGTGATTTAAGCATACTATCGCATGGGTTGCTTGAGGCTCAAAAGTATAAAACGTGACATGCTGTGGAACTGTGGGGGAAGACAAAAAAGAAGAACCCCGGCCCTGCCCTGACTTCCCCAGGGAACCCTTCTGCCATGATTGCTCGCTTGCACCCGAGACATGAGACGCACGATCGACGGTCTGAACTCGAGGATCTTCGTACAGCCGCCAGCGCTTGCCTTGGCGTATTTCAAGTCTTGTCGGCTGGACTGAACTTCATGCAATTTTTACTTGATCAAGGAAAAGAAGAAAATTGGGATCGTGGAGGTGGAGAAGTGGTGGTCTGCTTTGTGCGCCATTTTCAGCAGTGATGGCCCGTTGACAGTCGTGAGACATACGCGTCGTCCTTGAGATCCATGAACTTGCTTGCTTCACCTGCTTCACAGGGCTCTTCGACAGGTTTGAGTACTAAGTGGAGAATGGGGAAAATACGCCATCGTTCGGAACAGACCACCTTCAAGAATCTTTCGGGAATAGATGGCACTTCACGATCACTTGTTGATGTCGTCAAAGAAGAAAGACTCACGACTAACAACTGTGTGTTTAGTAAGTGGTATCAAAGCTTAGATATAGCATACTAATTTTGAATATAGCAAACACACAGACAGACAGACAAACTCTCTGTTTTTTTTTTCTTCTTCTTTCTGGTCAGTGCCCGGTCCAGCAGCTGCCATAGTAAGCTCATCCGGAGCCCCCCCCCCCCCTTGGCGATGGATGGATCTCATCAAGATCTGGATGAACTGTCAAACCACCCCTGCTTGCATCAGGCTGCCATGGGTCTGGGACTTGTCCAACGACTCCCTTTTTCGTGATGATCTGATGCCGGACTCCACTCTGGCCGATGTCGAATGGCATCATGCCGGGACCCCATCATATGCGCTGTCGTCATGGGATAGTGACCCCTTCATCACCACCTGGCACACATCCAGGTTCGTCGTGGAACAGGGGGCTGCAAGACTGACAAGGACTTGTCGTTGCATGGGACGGCGAATCACAGTTGCAAGCGCCATGAACACAGCAGGGGCCGCTTCCACCTTGTTCAGAATTCCTCTATATATCTTGGAGCAACCTCGAGGGAATCATCTCGCAGGTCCCAAGTCTTTCTCTTGCTCCCTCACACTCTCCTTTCGGTATTCACTCTTTAGTAGTTCTGGGAACTTTTGAACAGCTTGACGCTCTTTTTTTTTCTCTTTCATTCTTGTAATACGATTAGGCCGGTCCTTGTTTTTTTTTTTTTATCTATCTCTCTTTCACTTTATACATACTCCTACTTTTTCCCCCTGTTCGACATAACCGCAAAGATGAGGTACACAGCAACGCTCCTCGCCCTCGTCGGCACGACTGTTGCCCGTCAGATATCCTTCTACCAGCCCGGGTTGGCCAAGAGGGAGGTGCCGCAGGAGCACTCGCACCAGGCCATCGTCGCCACCACGCAGACGAACCTGCAGCTCAACAACCCCCTCCAGATCCAGGACGCCGTCTTCGCCCTCCTGGGCAACGCCGCCGCTGCCACGGGTGCCCCGAACGTGCAGAACCTCGACTGCCTCCAGCAGATCGTTGCCGATCAGGCCTTCACGAACGCCAAGGCTGCCGGCGACGTCGATGGCCAGGCCAACGCCATCCTGTTCCGTGCCCTCGAGCGTAACACCGGAGCGGTGGGCCAGGCCTCGGTTCTCTGCAACCAGACTGCCCAGAACCCTGAGATCGCGGCCATCAGCCAGCATCAGGACCCAGCCTCGAGCGCTGCCTCTGGTAACAAGCAGATCGCCCTAAACGTCGCGAAGCAGCTGTCCTCCATCGGCGCTGACCCTACCCTGGCCATCCAGTCTGGCACCTTCGCGCCCGGCACTGTCAGTCCCCTCTTACTCCTCTTTTTTACGATGTACCCTCCCTGCTGACTGAAGGTGATCTAGATTGGTGACCCAACTGCCGCTGGGAACACCTGTGATGATGCCAATGACGCTACGGGCTGCATCATCAGCCAGAACCTCCTGGTTCCGGACGTTACCGATGCCGAGATCTCAGCTGCCGTTGCTGCGGTCAAGCCCCGCGCCACCTCCACGTCGTCCGCCACCTCCACGTCCAACGCCTCCGGTGGTACCAACGTCCAGACCTTCACGGGCACCCTCGGTGGCCCTGCCCCGGCCGTTCAGAGCTCCACTGGCACCAGGCCCTTCTCCGTGAACGGTGACACCTTTGTCGGTGAGGGTGCCGCCCTCCAGAGGAGCTGTTCCATCCAGCACAACGCCTGTGCCAATGCTGCCAACGCCGGCACAGCCAGCTTCTCTGTGTCCGACTGTGAGACCCAGGGTATGTTTCTCTCTTCGCCTTCTCTCCTTGTACTCTTTTGCCTGCTGCCACACACACACACACACACACATACACACACACAAATGCGAAGGGCCAGAAAACCGCTAACAACGACAAAACAACAGAGAGCGCGTGCAATGCCGCCGCCTCCTCCTCCGCCAAGAAGGTCCGCAAGCTCTGGAAGCACCGCCGCGCCGCGCTCGACTTCGGCTCGTGCAGCAACCCGGCCATCTCCTTCGGCCCACAGAGCGACCGCAGCGATGCCGACGCCTTCGCCGCCGCCGACCAGACCGACTTCAACCACGGCTCTGCCCTGGCCATCGGGGTCATCTCTGACTTCATCTGCCAGCAGCTGGATAGCTCTTGCAAGGCGTCTGCGGCCGCCGTGTCGGCGTGCACGTCGGCCTCGGCTGCTGCGTCTGCGCAGTCGGGACAGGCGGCTGCGGATGCTTTTAACTCTGCCCTGGGCGTCACTGCTTGAGTGCGCTTGTTTGTCCTTTCTCCTTTTTTTCTTCTTTCTTCTTTCTTTCTTCTTTTTGATGGAGGGAGAGAAGGAGGAGGATTGATGGGGTGGAGATAACTATATTTACGTGTCTATGACTTGGTTGATGTGCTGAACTGTGGGGTTGTAGTATGGTTGATTCCTTTCTTCTAAGCTTTTTGGGGAATATCATCCGGTTTGGTTCACGGAGCCTGGTGTATTAGCAGCCGATCAATATGGCGAAATAGGAGAGACAGGATACAAATATACTATACACACACATAAAGATCCCTTTCTTGCCATGGGATAGACCTCGATGTGTGACGAATAACTGGCATTGGGAGTGACAAGAGTAGATGGATGCACTGGTTCTCACCAGCCCTCTGCCCTGAATCTCAAGAGTACTTGAATAAAAATGCTGGTCCTAGTATAGAATGTGGTAGTCCTCTCATATGGTTTGTCAACTCACTGTCTTGGAATCAACACCACCAGCACCAAGTGGCTTGCAGAAGTCGTTGTCGGAACGGAAATGGGCAGATAATAAGTGATGGTTCCCAAATGCTGATCTGTACTTTAAAGTACTTTGCTGCCGCAGTCGAGGTCGTGCTGATGACATCACTCACGCACCATGATAATGATGCCAGTCCTTTCCTTTTCCTTCTATAAACAACATTACAGATTTTAAACGTCCTCGAATTTTTTCTTTCTTTTTTCCCTTCCCACCCCAATGCTTCATATCTCAAGAAGTCCAACTTACAGTACAGGATCCTTTTGAAAAAAATCACCATGGTGTCAGCCAAATTGCTCCTGGGACTACCCGCCGTCTTAGCAGCAGCAAGGGGCGTGGCGAGGGACCATGGACAGCAGCAACAGGTCATGCTTGATACGACCAGCCAGCACAAAACTCTCAAAGATGTATATCAAGTTCAGAAAGAGTTAGTACCCACCTTTCCATGTAGGTTGAGGAAATAATTCCAATCTAACCTCACTCCAAGGTTGAAGCAAGCCGAGATCATCCCCACAGGTCAGTCAACCCAAATCCTCCTCCCAGCAATCAAATAATAGACACATAATGAATCCAGAACCCTGCCATGGAAACACTGACATCTTCCTACTGACTATTCAAGTGATCGATGACTTCCTCCCTTCCCTCCTCGTCGAAGCAGAGTGGTCCTCAAACACCTACACAAATCTCGGAAACACCCTCAAGCCCAGGAACCTCCAAGACCAACCATCCATCACCCTCACCAGCTCGCCGCCCTCCCCCTTCTCGTCAAAGTCCCCCACCACCTGCCTCACCACCAACACGACCTACATCCTCGCCCTAACCGACCCAGACGCCCCGTCGCGGGACAACCCAAAGTGGTCCGAGTTTTGCCACTGGATCGCCACCGGTCTCGCCGTGTCCTCCTCATCCCCCGCCGCCATTGACACCGCCACCACCACCTCCTGCCCGCTGATCACCCTGGACGGCCCCTCCCTCGAGGACCTCATACCGTACAAGCCACCCGGCCCACCGGAGAAGACGGGCAAGCATAGGTATGTCTTCCTCGTGTTTGTGCCGGCGAATGGGACTTCGGAGCCGTTGGACCTAAGCACGCCTGGGGATCGGCAGCATTGGGGGTTTCATTTTGAAGGAAAGAGAGTCGGGGTGAGGCGGTGGGCACGGGAGAATGGCTTGGTTCCTGTTGGTGAGGATTATGAATCTTTTTTTTTTTTCTGTGTGTGTGTGTCTTTTGGAGTTGTATCCAGTACTGATAACTTTTCAAAAGCTGCCAACTTTATCTACGCCCAGAACAAGAAGCAATGATTCTCGGTCTGGCTTCCTGAAGATAAAGTGAGAAGAATGTCATATACGTGAGTTGTGACGGGCAACAGATAGGGACCAAGTATTTGACCTTGAGCCGAGGGAATGGTGCTTCAAAACTTTCAGCACGGATTTGGGTACATGAGACTTAAGGTTCAGCTTATTGTTGAATCACCAAGTGAGATTCATGAGTGCAGTGTTTACTTTTTCGACGTAGAAGCGTTCGTTATTGATCTATACAATAGCAAATATGACGTGTGAGGACGAAGTACTTTAGATATTTCTTCTATTAGAGCGGGAATAGTATTCTTGCTTCTATGATCATCCAGACCACAACTCGAACTGTCTAACTAACAGCCCACACATCAGACAGAGCTCGGACGGATAAACCACAGTACCACCCCAGTGGTGTGACGCCTGCCAGTCGAGTATATCCTGGCTATTTCAGGCTCCTCTTGACCTTCCAAAGCCCATTCGTGGACAAGCCCATTCCTGGGCATCCTTTTCGTCCGTTCCTTCGCGCTTGATTTGCCTTGCTTGAAAAGGTCAACTCTAACCTACCTTATCTTATTGATTGAATATCAATTCAGCTGAGTTGCCTTGTTGGCTCGTCGCCATGGGTGGGTTGATGATCTGTCTCCTCCGAACAGCGCAGTGATGAACCTCGATAGTGGATGATTCGAAGAATTGCCATCGTTATTGACCTGACATCCATGCCCTGCACAGATTGTCATCTTGCTTCCCCTCGCTCTAGAATCTGCTAGGCAAATTCCACAGCTGCGCATGAACCCGGCTAAGCGGCTCTGAAATGAGCGGCAATCCTCAAGTCCCTCCCGGCTGTCTGCAAGTCTTTGCGCTGCAGTGCACAAGATCTGGTGGTCCTTGCTCTATGGCCACCAGTGGTGGACGAGGCATGGAATTCCTTTAAACCTTGTGCTTGTGCCTCCCTGGTACGGTGAATGAGAATTCTAACCTTTTTTCCCATACAGACTTCTTCTGCGGTGTTGCTGGAGTACTAGAAGCGGTGTCGAGAGGTCCATTCTCGGAGGCCGCATCGGACGGAGCCTCAGCAGCTTTGAGCTCCATGACACGTTTGTTGTGGCGAGCGTACAGATAGCGCAAGAGATCCTTGATGGCATTCGACCGTGCCACGGCGCTCCAGTAGTCGCGCATGATGTTGCGATTTCTGCGGTCGTCTGGGTGGCGATCTGGGATCTGTCGAAGAGGCAGGCAGGGGACTTCAAGCTTTTGAAAATACTCCAAGGCCTGGTGGTGGTTCTCGGTACCATTTTTGAAGACCACCACTGCTTGGACATCGTACTCGCGCCGGCGCAGGTCCTCGTAGGCCTTGATCGTCTTGTCCACACCGTCTCCACTGCTGGACCCGACGAGGATGGCAGGGAGTCCTAGCGCACGGTAGACCTCTGCCTGCTGGTTTCCAGAAGGTAGACGGCACTCTGGGTCGTTGAGGGTCTCCAGGAACAGCCAGCCGCCTGGGGGATCCAACTCGGCATTTTTATCAGCATATTCTCGTATACCCTCTAAGAGGGTGCTGTCCTTGAGGTTATTCTTGGTGGGAGGAAGTGACCGTTAGCACGCTATGAAGAGCTGGTCAAGGGGGGATACTGGGGCGGTTCTGAAACTTACCTCATGCGGAGACGAATCCTTGAGCGGCTTCTCTAGGTGGAAAAGGGTTCTGCTTTTGAGCCAGGTGGGCAGAGGTTTTCCCTTCAACAGCCCGAAGAAGGCATGCAAGACGGTTTGGTTGTCAGACACCTTCTCATCGCCGACGGTGAGGGGTTTCAGGAAGCCGACGTGGTCGCGGGCCCCCTTGGCACGCCTCGATCGCGCAGCAGCCCAAGCCAGGACGGTCGAGAAGACAGTCTTACCGACGCCCTGGTGCGTGCCCCAGACCTGGTACACGCGCAGGGCGGGGTGGAAAATGCGACTGGGCGGCTGCATGGCCGGCAGAACTGAGCGGGCGAAGGCAAACTGCTGCAGCGAAGATGGCAGGCAAGTCGAGTGGGTGGATGGATGTTTGGGTCGGATCTCATGTCCAGATTCAAGTCGATCTTTGCATGTTGATGTGAACCTGGCTGCCGTCCCGATGAGATTTTCAGGGTTATGGTACGCCCTACTTAGGGTTAGGGTCTTGCACTGCCAGGGTTAATTTGTTCTGCACCAGCCCGATTCCCCCAACTAGGACTACCGAAGCAACAAGCACCGAGTACTTTCAAAGAGACAGAGAGAAAGCAGATAAAAATAAGTTTCAAGCACCGTAATATTTCCCAGAATAGTCCCTCTACCTTCTTTTCGAGCATGGAGTTTTTGAAATCTTGTATTTTATATAATTTCCTTGCATTCCTTCTTCGTCTTCAAACGTACAATCTATGATAACTTGCCGATAGGTCACTTTGATGTGGAAATTTCTTGATGCATTGGTCTGTAGATATGAGAGCTTCGTGGGTCTGATGAGCATGGCCATTGAGTTGATACCCACGGTATTTTGGATGCTCCTTCTTTCACAAACCACTTGTTGCACATCTATCAAGGCCTTTGTCCCTCCTTGTCGAGATGCATAATCACACCTTTGTCTTGTTGACAGAATCGCATTGTAAGGAACAATACACTTGCTTCGTTCGAGGATTTGGGCTCATCATGCTACACAGTTTGCCCTAACTATTATATAAATACGGCCGAGTCACAGGTGAGGTTCGACCAATTCACAACAAATCTGAAATATACTACTGCTTGGCATTATACAAGGTTCTCCAGCTTCTTCATTAATTCAATCTCCCCTCACCCGGCTTCTCTGGAAAACGGAAAACCTTGCTATCATAATCGCTACTAATAATGGCCCACAATGTCAGGCTGGACTTGGCTGAGGCTCTCTTCAAGAGTACTCCATGCTCTAATTTCCTACCATACCCCCAGATCACCCTTTACACTGACCAAAAAGCCAGTCTCGGGCTATGCGGCATCTGCCAGGCCACCCAGCTCGAGCTCCGCCACGAGGACGACAGCCACCCGGGGGCAGCGCTGACCATCCTCCCCTGTGGCCATGTGGCCTGCCAGAAGTGCATGGACAAGTGTCTCAAGCACAAGCCAGAGTGTCCCTTCTGCCGGCTCCTGCTCAGCTACGAGCTCTGCCCACATGCCCTGAAGGGCCGTGTGATCACCCGAGAGAATCTTCTTTCTCTTCCCGAGACCATCCCCATGGGTGGGGTGATTCCGGACCAGTGTGCCAAGTGCTGTGTTGCTTCGAACAAGGTCGCGAGCGAGACTATACTGACAAGTCTGAGTGAGAGCTTCCAGTCGATGCATTCGCAGTACCAGATGGCTGACGAGCGTCAGAAAGCTGCCATCAAGTATCGGCTTGTGACTTTGCAGCAGCAGTTCAAGATTGTGGCGAATAAGCTTTCAACAGAGGCCACTGCTGCATTTACCTCTCAGTGGTAAATAATTATTTTTCCTTCCTAGATGAACATATTGAACAATGCAATCCACATCTAGGATGACTCTGTCCATCTTTGCGATAGTGGTATTTGAGTGCTCCAGTACCAGTATTAGTATTAAGAAAGCCATTATTATACTATATTATAGAATTGATTACTCATTCATATTTTTCCTGTCTACAGTGTAGTACACTTCTACCAAGGAACACATCCTAGCAACATCTTGATGACAACCTTAAGAATGAATTTTGGCTTTATCAATACCGTGGCCCTTTTCTTTTCTTTTCTTTTCTTTTTTTTTTAAAAAAAATTCTTGGACCAAGTCTTTATTTGATTCAAATGCCCATGCTGATCGTGCTATTTACTCTCTTTTAGCCTGTCCTTGACGGAGAAGCCGAGTTCAAAGGCCTAAGCTCACCCGAGGACAGCAAAAGTACAGCTGCGCGCTGCTCTAAAAAAGATGTCATTGTCACATCTTTGTAAGTCTATTTCCTACGCAATGCAGCAGATTTGGGTAAAGTCGAGAGCCCTTTGTTCGCCTCGATCTGGGGTCCTTAGGCATCTATTAATCTCTCTCTTTCAAGGGCGGGACAGCTCGCATCTTCAACCATTGCCTTCAACAACTCCACCCGAACAGAGCAATCAACTTCCGCTTCACTTCTCTTCCGTACGAAAAGTAAACATGGTCATTATGAAGCGTACTAAGGAAGTATATCAAGAAACCCGTGAGGCTCACGAGTTAATCGAAACGTATATTCTGCAATCTCAGCATGAGCATTTCCACAAGTTGTACGTCAACCTTCCTACGACTCACTTCTTCTAATTTCTCTGGGTATTTGAGCCCCATGCTGATCATATTTCAACAGAGGCTATCAGGTCTTCGACTTTGCCAACAATGTCGGCTACTATTGGGATCTCAGTAGAAAGGGACAGTACCTCAAGGTCTGGAACATAATCCGCTCAGAGCACAACTTCGTATACACAGTGACCAAATTCGTACGAGGTCTCGACGCCGAAGCCCAGAACCCCGACATCGATGAGGGCTCCAGAGCCTGCGTCCAGGGCCTGATCCAAGTCTGCGAGAAACTCCTCCGCAGGGCCACCGCACTTCATCTGGAGGCGCAGGAGCAGGCCCTCCAGGCCGGGAGCGGGATGGAGGAGCGTCAGGACCTCGCCGAGGAAGAGAAGCTGTGGGCAGACGAGGCGCCGCCGTCATGGGCGTTCCTACGCACATATCACCTCATCCAGGCCAATGTGTTTGAGGTGGGCAGGCCTGCGCGGCCGCCTCAGATGCCGTGGGACCAGAATGCGGGTGAGCTTCCTGCTGAGGAGACAGGCTCCACTGGCTCGCGCAGCGCTGGATCTGGGCGGTGGCCTGGAGACAGCTTGAGAAGAGGAGCTTCGACGACTTCGACAGGAAAAGAAGACTCGTCACGTGTTCCTCAGGGTTCTCTTGTCAACGAACCAAGTTCAAAACGCCCTTCCGCTCAAGAGATTGTTCCTCTGCCCGAAATTCAGATCACATCTCATCAAGCTGGGAATGAACCATCACCATCACCAGTACCACTCGAGCAGGCGCCACGTAAGTTCAATAGCCCATTCATTGAAATTCTTAATCCTCCGCCAGCTCTCCCATCCGGCGCTAACTATGATATTCAAGATGCAGACGATACGCCGAGGGCCCAGGCTCGAGCTGCATATCTCTTGGATAATTTTCCATCAGCAGAAGAGTCCAGTAATGCACCACCCTCGCAGGTATTACCAAGGTCGACAATGAGACTGAGTAGCGGAGCACAGGGCCTTCAACACACGACAGTATCTCTTCCTTCTATGACAAGTGGTCTTTTCGGAATCGCTCCGTCGGGAGATGATCGTTCAGGATCAGTGCGATACCCAGTCCTACAAACATTGGGGGAAGAAGGACGACGACACCCATTATATCCAGAATTACCAGAAGTTGCTGAGCCCGTCATACCTCTACCGAGACCAAGTACCAGTTCAGTCCAGAAACCCCTGTCGTCGCCGCTAGACACTAGAAGCTCAGAAATCATCCGATTTTCATATAAAGGAGTGCCTTCATCATCAAGCACAGCAAGAGAGCACACTGAAGCTATCACCTCGACTCCTCCTCCTGCTCCTCCTAGAAGTCGCATACAACAACCCAAAGGCATCATGGAAGCACTCGTATCGAGCTCCACGATCATACCACGGACTAAAATCGACACCCGCATGGCCCTTGCATCTGCGAAGACCCGACCGTCCGCCCTCAAAGTACAAGTCGAGAAACATCGCACGGCGCTTCAAGGTCTACAATCACGTAAAGTAGGCCAGGCGGCGAATAGGGTTACATTTGATGGAGCAGATGTGAAGAAGTTCATCCCAGACAAAACGGTTCTCTTGCCAACAAAGGGCCTCGGCCCACTGGCAGGGCGGACACATCTCGAGAGCTACAGCAACCCATATCCATCCTTACCTGATCCCTCACAATTTGACCAAGAAATGGATGGCGATTCTTGTTCAGGATTACTCTTACAGTATACATCGGTCCAGGCTTTCAAACGTTCCCAGCTAGCTCACTGGCTCGCCATTACCCAAGAGACCATCGGGAAAGAGAAGCCCCTCAACCTCGAAGGGAATCATAACGCAATACTGAAGGCCGGTCTCTTTGATCAGTGGAAACAGAGAACCCTAGGGCACGACAACGGCGCCAGTATCAGGACCCAAAGTTGTCAGGGGAGAGTAACCAACCGCAATGTATTACAAGAAGCAAAACGGTTGCAAGCCGCCAAGTCAAAAGTGAAAGCACCCTTCCACCCGCCAAGTAAAACCCAACAGCCAGGCCCGACAGACAAGCTCTCACGCCTTCTCGCTCTGAAGCCACGGCCGCAGCTCACATACGACAGCTTCATGTTCAACATGAGCCAGGCGAGCGCGTACGAGGACCTCTCGAGGCGCATGAAAACCGCGCCGAGCGCAGTCGAGTTGGCATGGTTTGAGAGTCTCGTCCGCCGGCTGGAGAAATACGTCGAGGCCTGTACGATCCGCCGAGGTTTGTACCTCCGTGCGCTCAGGGAGATGCCCTCTGCCATCCTCATGGGGTGCCTGCGATTCCACGAGGCAGACATCGAGAATCTCGTCGGGGACGCCGAGTCCGTCGCCTACCAACAGCCGCCCGAAAGACGCCGAGGAACGACCCCAGGCCCCGAGACAGACCAGGAGCGAGCGTGGCGGAAGCAGTTTGAGCAGGACTTTCCCTATGGCCCGAAGATCCTCAAGACGCAAGGGACAGGACTGCGGTGTGCGTGGTACGCCCTCCAGCTGAGCATAAAACACCAGTTTCCCGAGGTGCCCATGCCGACGCTGCACGAGCTGCAGAGCATCTTCAACTACCTGGCGCGCAGTGTGCACCCAGACCTGCAGATGAACAACAGCAACATGTTCAGGATCGACCAGGCGGTCCGGGTCGGGGCAGCCTGGCTCGAGCGGTGGAACGTCGCGGCGTGCGTCGGCGTGGCTTACAAGAATGACGACCAGCTCTTTTACGCGCAGATTCCTGTCCAGAACTTTGACCGCGGCGTCCACAGGGTGCTCTGGATCCACAACGATAACCTCTCTGTAGATGACTGGAGCGGCGCACACTTCTCTGGACTGCGGGGCGTGACCATGCAAGAGTCGGAACAGGGCCTCGCGCCGATGACGTGGAGTATGGCGCGGGCGGACGAGCCCTTGACTGTAGGCGGGTGGCGGAGGCTGGCTCAGAGCCTGGCGGCGCTCGACGAACACAAGGACAGCTACGGAGACGAGGTGAGGAGGTATGGGTATTCATACTACGCGAAATGGGCGAACAGGCAGGCTGAATCGCTTGAAAGACCGCCGGTGGGCATGACAGGTATGGTCTATGTCACGCATGAAAGTGGGCTCTCTCTGAAGATTGCAGGGTGGAGAGAAGCTTTAGAGGCATATAAGAGAGAAGTGAGAGCTGCCAACTGCAGGATGTTGAAGGACGAGTCTGCTTAGTGGAACGAGAGGATGAATGGGGAATAGAAAAGGTTATCTTGTTTTGCGATTCAGAGCATTTGGGGGACTATTTTGTAGAATTGCATCAGTACTATCATAAAGTGGATGAGAATAAAAGACCGCCACAGCAAAAATGTATGACGAATGGAAATCCATTTTACATGCTGGTTCATCTAACCCACTAAGATTCCCACCAGCTAAACGAGGTATCATGTATGTGATCTGTTCTAGTGTAAACAACTCGCAATCACAAGAAGTAGTCAGCGACTGGCTTCTTGGCCGGCATCCCCCTCGAGTCCTGTGGCGCCGCCTGGAATACCCTGTAACGCCTGGCCGGTCCCATATCCACTGGGATCTCATTCTCCGTCATGGGCTCTCTTGGGGGCACGCCATTACTCCGGTTCACATCCCCATTGCTCCTGGAAAAGACACCCAGCCCGGAGTCATCCTCGGACAGCTCCAATATCGCGGCGACATTGCCACAACGGTAGCAGTAATTCGGTGCCGACCACACAGTGACGATGCTTGTGTCAAACATCTCCTTGAAGCCCTCCATGACGAGCTGGTGTGCCCTTGCAATCAGCGACAGGTTGTTCTTGTGGTTGAAGGACCTGACGATGTCGGCCCCAAACAGGAAACCGGCGCCCCGCGGTGACAGGCCCCAGCCATCGATGTCGTCAGGGTCAGACCACAGCAGGTCGCACATGGCGCCCTCGTGTGGGACCTCCTGCTTGCGGTCGAGCATGCGAATCTTGTCCACGCTGTCTACCAGAGGTGAGAGACCACCATGAACGCATAAGACGGCGCCTGCAGGGTTGCCTACGGAGCCGCCACTTGAGCCCGATGCTCCAGAACCCGGGGGCCCAGTCTTGTCGCCGCTGCCACTGCCGCCACCACCACCACTGGCTGCTGCTACTCCGGCGTTGGGACTCTTGGCAGGCTGTTCAGCATCCACTGGCCGGCGCGGAAAGCGGCTGATCACTTGTCGATCTGAGTTACAGACCTCAATCTCTGTGTTCTGCTCTCGGTACTCTCGGGCCGTAGAGGTTTCGGTGGCAGGGTAGAGGATGTTGGAGGTGCCCAGCACGATGGCGCCCAGGGCAAGGTAGTCAAACACGTCACAACAGTACCGCCACACGTTCGCGCTGCCGTACTTCCTAAGGCACTCGTCGTAGAAACCGTACACTGTTGTGATCTGTCGGGACTCGTGGTTGCCCCGAATGAGGGTCATGCGGTCGGGATAGCGGACTTTGAGGCATAGGAGGAGGAGGAAGGATTCGAGGGAGTAGAAACCACGGTCGACGAAATCACCTAGCCACAAGAAAAAGTCAGCTCGAGTCGTTCAAGGCCAGAGAGGTAGAGAGCCAAAGGGGACAAAGCAGCCTCATACCCATAAAAAGGTAGTTGGTGTCTGGGACATCACCGCCCACTCTGAAGAGCTCCATCAGGTCATGGAACTGGCCGTGGATATCACCGCATATCTATCACAATCGTCAGCGCCTCCATCCAGTACTATTTCTCAGCGCATCGGGACTTGATCTGCATACCGTCACGGGCGCGCAGACTGTGACAACATTGCCCTCTTCTATCAACAACTCCCTCGCCTTGTGGCAAATCTCGCGGACCTGGGCCTCTGGTATCGGACGACATGCTCGCAGCTGTGCGATGGCTCTGTGGCGCGTAATGATTAGCATGCGACTGGCGACGGGAGAACACTCCAACCGCCCGTCGTGGGTGAATGTATGCCCTCACTTGTCGAGATCGCTCATCTTCGTGCAACTTCTCCAGGTTGCGACTGCGCAGCCTCGACAAAAAAAAAAAGGCCTTGCAGTTATTCTCGATCGATCGGGGCTATCTCATCGCATAGTTTATCGTTTCGTTTTCGTATTGTATCCGCAGCCAGGCTCTATGAATTGTATTTCGTAATGTCGTCAACAAGGCACTGTTGGTTGTGATGGATTGGGGCGATTGGGGGGGTTGGTCAATGTGGAGAGGCATAAAGTCAAGGATGGACTCATCGTCTAAAAAAGATGCGCGATGCAACAATGCAACGCGGCTCGTGCAGTACATGGCCCTTCCCCAGATTTTAGAGAGTGGGTGGCGCTTAAGCTCCATAAAAACTTTGTCTACAGCCTCTTCCAGCGGCAGGCCCAGGCGCCCATTGCGCTAATTTTCTAGCTGGCCCAGTGGGTTTCCCGCTATGTGAATTGACCAATCAGCTTGCCGTTATTTAGAGCTTGCCTACCCAAGTCTCGCGATTTTTCGACCCTGTACATTCCGTCACCCCGTCACCTCACCTCTCCTCTCCTCACCTGGACCAGACCAAACGACCTCCCCGCAATTGGGCTTTGGTATGTAATAGAGGAAGCTTGTCTAGACCTCTTGTAAGTTCTAACAATGTCAGTCTGCCTCTCTTCCAATCACTGACCCAGCCTGCAGACCTCTCCTTTGCGCCCCTCTACAACCAACCCAACCAACCGACATCATGCCACCACCACATCTACATCCCAGGTCACGAATGACCTCGTCCCTCTTCGCGACCACGATGTTTGCGAGCTTCTTTGTAGTGGCCCTTCCCCACGTCCTTCCATGTCCTGCCCCCAGGGTCGCCTACGCAGACGGAGAGATAATAGAAGACGCGAACGGCAGGAGGCGGCGGAGGCGGAGGGTACAGCCACAGGAGCCCATGGTCAAGGACGGCATAGTGCAGTTCGATGGTCTGGCCCAGGGAGACTTGATGGAGCAAGAAGGGAGGAGAGGCAAACGCGAATGCCCCGTGCCTAAACCCGGCGGTCGGGTGGGCGAGCTCCTAGGCTTTCGGAAGACGGAGGACGAGGACAACACTGGCAGCAGCAGCAAGTCATAACATCGAGCTCCGCAATGCCATACTCGAATCAACTCTGGCAAGGGCTTATGCAGTGCGCTCGCCTCTTGGATGTCGACAATGTTCCAGGCCGAACGGATCTAAGTGACAAACCGAATCCCGAAGACCACCTTCCAGAACGATGCATAACAGAAAGCGCTACAACAGTACCCAGAAACCATCTGAGTATACTAGCAGTGACACCACAGCTTGCGACTGGTCGACACGGAAATTGTCTAAAGATATGCGTCTTTGAAGCATCAGAGTAATACTACAGACTTTGGAGCTTCACACCCATCAACCCAAATGCAACTTCCCGTGGTTCTGCAGCATGTCTATCCATGTTTTGGGCAAAGTGAGAATACTTTAGCGAGGCTGCTCCTCAAGCCGGAACGTCGTGCTCGCAAAGACGAATCCAGCCTGGACATAAAACTTTTGTGCACCAACATTCTTGCCCCATACATTCAACTCCAGCAGCGTGGCACCCTGCTCGGCAACGTGACGCTCCCACACCGTCAACAACTTAGTCCCATATCCCAGCCTACGCTTAGCAGCCTCGATCTCGATCTTGTAGCAGAAAGACACCTTGGTCGCCTGGTCCAGGCCTACCCAGAGCACGCCAAGCTGTTGCGCTTCGTCGCCTTCAATGATGAGGAACGAGTGTCCAGGTGTCTTGCCCCGCTGCGGGAGCACCTTCTCGATCTTCCATTTTGACTGCAGCCTCCACTTCTCCAGGTCCGCAGAGCCCCCACTGTTCTCCATCAGCGTCACCGCATAGTCATTCTCAAGCTCCTCCAAGAAGGCTACCACCTCTTCATCCGTCATCTCCCGGGACCACACTCCCTCGGGCACGAGCAGACGGGCCTCCTCCGGACGAACGGGCCTCGTCATGATGTGTCGGACAATGGGGTTGCCCTCAAGGCACTTGAGGAGGGCTGTTTGTGAGGCGTCCACCGAGATCAGAAGCGGCTCATCGGGCTTCCAATGCCGAGTCCGGATCGTCTGGACAAGACTGCTCGCTAGGTCTGCATCCTGCACGCTGAGCCACGGCTGCCTGATGACTGCTTCCTGGTTCTGTCTCGAGGCCACGAGGAGGGCTCTCTGCTCTCCTAAGCTGTACACTTCGAGTTGATCATTGTTGCCGAGTTTTGGTTTTGGCGCGTCTTTGGGTGCAAAGTCTGGAGGGACGAGGGTCAGTTCAGGCATATCTGCTGCGCCTAATTGCTCGTTGGTGCCTTGCTAACCTGGTACTGATCTACCCAGTGAAAGAATTCAGGACAACAAGATTCTCTACAGCGGAGTTGCCGTTTAAGTAGGTTCACAAGGAGCTACGAGGCTTACTGTTACCCCGAAGTAACGCGGACCCATTCAGGGCCTGTAGGCTGCACTGCTCACGTCCCCGGGCTCTGGTGTTGACGTGATCGAGGGCTAATGTTATACCGAAACAAGAAGCTCGTGATGCAGGAAGGAATCTGTCGTCGTCGAAGCCTGGATCGAGCCTTTGATGATTCCAAAGCCAATCGGGCCGCCTTTCATACTTATCAATGACCATTTTTATTACTTGAAACTCGTGCCTAATTTTTACGAGTAACTCCAAAGTAACATTGAATGACATAGTATTCAAATCAACGCAAATCTCAGCAGAAAATCGTTCAGTCTTGTTTCCAGAAGTATTTCTCTGCAAGTCAGGGTACCATGTGTTTTTTTTCCTCTCCTTTTCTCCTTTCTTTTTCGGCCCTCCGTGAATATCCAAGTGAGGAAGGGAACGACTCTGCAGGAGATGTTTTTAACATAATACTCGAGCATACACAGAGGCCTCATTCAGTCCTCTGAAGCCGTACAGGAGTCATAATACCTGTTGTTTCAGATAGTGTGATGGCTTCACATATTCACAGCAATGTTCCCATAATTCTAATCAGCGAATCGACAATACTGTCAATCGTAAAATATCAGAACTCAATTCAATTTTCGAATGGCTGAATGCTGCACTGGGACAGAATTTCATCATACTTAGAGCTGTATCAGAGTGCAGATCCCAACCAACGCCTTGGAAACTTTCTTGGATGCCAAATTCTGGGAGGCCGAGATCTTGTTAGTGTGCCACCACATAGGATGATCTGTGTTCCGGTTGCAGGAGTTCACTGAGCATCTGCTGTATAAAATCCTCTATACTTCATCGTGAACAGGGTTCATCGTCATCGGCTTCCCAAGGTGTTTCGTTTCCTAGTGATATATCCGTGGCTTGGTATCAGCGGGAGGATGAGTGCTGAGCCCCTCGGATGGCGGCTCTCTGGTCTCATCTTGCAGCAGGTTTAAGCTTAAAATCTGACGGTGAACTCCTGTTTGTCAGAGCGTGCACCTGGCATCTTATCATCTTGGGTCGGAACTAAGAATGCTGCATATGCCGGCATTGTCGACCTGGTGTTTCATGGTGCCGCTCAATGTCCTCAGCTGCATACAAGGGGCAGAGAATTTGAGCTGTGTGGAAGAGTGAGCAAACCCATCTGCCGCGCGTGCTGTCCATGTAATTTTTGGAAACCTTCTAGCCTCATCTCACCAAGTCAATGGAGGCTTGCCAATGGCAAGGCCTATTTGCGTTTCATCGACGGCGATTATGTCTGCATGGAGTCGTCGGTTCTAGGACTGTCCGTTCATGTCAGGTAGAAGAGAGCGAGAGAACATCACTTATAAAACTGCCTGGGTCTGATCAGTTCCTCCCATGCTGGACGTTCTTAAGCAAGCCGGACACATTCCACTCCTTCATACTTTAACCTTAGACATTCTTTGAGAGAGGCGCGTATTTGCGTGCAGTCTGGACACCTCAATAAGGGCTTGACAGTCTCACTGCACTCATTCGTCTGACCTTCTTCCCAATCAGGGCAGGACCTTCATTCATTCTCAGCAGCCATGAAGCTGTCTACACTCATTCTCATGTGTGCCGGCACCACACTGGCCAAGAAGGGCAGCGGTGACAAGACAAACGCGAACAAGGGGACGGACGCATCCAACGCGCAGAGCAACTCGACTGCAGTGAGCAGCAACAACAACTCGAACTCGACGACTTTACAGACCAATAACAACAGCACTGCAATCACCAACACGACACTCACCTCTTCCAATAACCTTGGCAACGACACTAGCGAGAATGGGAGTGCTTTGATCGGGCAAGAGAACGGCGCGGCTTGCATCAGCCTTGACGCCCTGAACAATGTCAAGTAAGTCGACTTGTGGTGTAAGGTACACAGTAATTCCCAATTGGCATCAATTACTAAATATCCTTCCATCATAGCGCGGCAGATGTCAACCTTGCTGTGCTCGATTCAGGTTTTGATAATCTCGGGGTTGTTAACCTGCAAGATCCTCTATCTGTCGCCGAGGGCATTGTGGCGCTTATGGACAACTTTTGCCTGGGTCAGGCGGTTGATTTGAACGCCCTTCTCAGTCTCGGTATCGATGACGAGGCAAACATGTTCCTTGAGCTCGCACAGTTGGCTCAGCTGGAGTCTCTCGGCTTTCTCAATGGAGACGGCGTCCAGAGTCTCATCGAGTCCAACCTCTTATTCAACGGCAACGGGAATGTCTTGAACCCGGGTAGGCACATGATACTGTCCATCCCCAGCCTTTGATACCTTGATCACTGACCCAATGTTTCTCAGCCGGTCTCAAGCGCGAAGTTGTGACCATGAAACCCGCCGTCGAAGGTGCCGCCGCACGGCGCAGCAAAATCCGCAAAACACGCATCAACGGAGGGTCATGCAACCCCGCATCGGACACCGCAGTTCAGAATCTACCATTGTGCAATAGTGACATGTTATGACCCGTGGTCCAGGCATAAACTATATGTACGGTTGGAAGGAATATTCGAACAGCGAGTTCGA
>JACWRQ010000477.1:0-24136 GCA_014849955.1 Cryphonectria carpinicola | reverse complement strand
CTCCACGCTGGCCGGTCTGGGGGGGAGGTGGGAGGGGGGGGAGGGGGGGGGGGGGGGAGGGGGGGGGGGGGGGGGGGAGTGTGTCACCCAGACGACTCAATTCATTAGCTCGACGCCATTATTAGCTAGCACTTCGGCCTGTTCAGGTAACGTTCTTGGGAGCTCATTCCTAGCTTACCACACTGGTCATGTTCCTGGCAAGAGAAGAATCAGACCGTCAGAAAGCCTCTCGCGGCCGCTCTCTCAAGTTTTGCTAGCATATCATCATGGAGGTGAGCAGCTAATATTACACTGGTCCTGGCATGACATCTGACAGCAAGAATCATGATCCTCTGGCCAATGATGTGGCAGAAGCCATCTGTCACTCGTGTAAGGCTGCAGAGAGGCGTTCTTCGGTCTGACTTCCTACGTGACCCGTGTAATGTTAATCAGCCTTTATCATCACTGGCACTCTATTTACTTACATAGCCCTGAAGGTTCCAGCAATACCTACAGCCTGGGAAGCCACTTCAATATTCATGAAAATTGCCCTCTGAGGCTTGCCAAGCACATAACTAGCTATTCAAGAGCCAATGATAACCCACGAACCTCGTGAAGGATGGCCAGTCTGTAAAGACATTGTTGATCTACTGGTCTTAGTACACAAACTAGCGAAGTGGAGGCGGCGGTGGACAAGTCTGGCCCTGATGATCACCGAACGAATAAAACAGGATATAGTGAGACGGGGGCAGGATCCGCTTGTTGTGATCTGCACCGATCATCACAGCTCGCACGTGGTAGTTATTTTTTTCTCAACAACGACAGAGAACAAGAGAGACAAGCAATCGGTACGGTTCCCTGGTTCCCGCATTCCAATCACCACAGACTTCGGCTGACGTGAGAGCGTCTCAGCGCCGCAAAATACACCCTACGGAATGCTCGGGCAGGTTGACCAGCAGACTAATTACTACTACATTTGTGTGGCTGGCACGCCTGGATTTCCTCTGAATGGTCCTCGGGAGGGGCCGTGGCAGAGTCGTTTAGCAACCAACGAGACAAGACGGTGTGGAATGCAGAAACCGAGATCTCGCACTTGATTATGTCGAGACACTTTAAATCATAACTTCTTCTTTTTTCTTTCTTTTTTCTTCTTTTTTTGTAAGGCAACTAGAACGGAGATATTAACATGTTTGCCAAGTCGTAAGTTGTTTTCACCAGGTCTGCAGAAAGCACGTTACTTGAATCAATCAGACCATTTGTCGGCCCTCGCTGTGTGGTGTTTGAGACGTACATGTTTCCTGGCCTGGGAGCAATTACAGGATTGCAATTCATTAGAATAGACCCGGGATTGGGTTACGTTACGTTTTGTCCCACCTTTGAATGAGAGGTAGCTCGCTCGTCAAAGTATCTGCTCTTTCTCATTGTGTGATTGTTTCCTGATTAGTAGCCTTACTACCTTTAAGACGGATGATTTTAGTCCGCTCTGGTGGTATGCGACGCCACCAACCCTTTCTATTCTCGTATTCGACCTTGTCGCTCTCGCTAGTTCAAGTGTCTATACACGGATATTGTTACCTCTTATCATAGCTCAAATATACCTGACCGCTACCTGACTTGCCGGTTGAGAGCGAGGAGGGGTTGTTCTTGGGTCGGAGGACGACATAATACGTACCACAAACCGGATAAACTGTCGTTAATCCTATATTTGTTTAGCGTAAATCTCGGTGAGTGCACCCGGCCGGCTTACTTTCACCAAAAGAAAAACCAAAGAAGAAGAAGAAGAAGAAGAAGAGAAAAAAAGAGCCTCGTCTTTAGCGCTGTGTGGGCAATAACAAGTAATTATGCTGCCGCCTCAATTCGTCTTGAGCGCTGAACTCCCTTTCTCTCCTCCCCCTCCCCCTTTTCGCACATACACGATTTTCCAGTATGCAGTTTCCTGAAGAAAAAAAAATTAAAAAAATCAACGTCGGTTCTTGTGAAATTTGTCAATGATATTGAGGCAGAGAGGGTGCTTGTTGTCCACGGTTGAAAATCACAATATGATTCCAGAAGTGACTGTTGATCTCTCTCTCGATCGAATATTGAAGAGGCGCAGCATTTTTTTGTGGAAATAAAATTATATGCACTGTGGAACTCTGGCCATCACCTGTGCCTTTGACCTACGCACGGTTGAAGAATTACCGTCATGCGGAGAGAAGAGGCCAAAAAGTATAAAACCGTTTAATGGAATTGCCAGTTGCTTGAGCCCGCCCAACTGGGTTTATGTAATGCATCGAAAATTGGAGCATGAAGTCTGGCCCAGGTAGGGAACATGGCTATGCGGCACATGCGAGTGGGACCTCTCGTAAGTATTGAATTTTACTTCCAATGACATGTCGAACCCGAAAAAGGGTTGCGCGTCCCGGTACCGTTTTTGACGTTATCGGGTATTATTTTGAAACACTAACAGGGTCCGTGGATGGCGTTCGTCAGGGGCTCGGATTGCACCAGACTTGCCTCTGAACCTCATGCGACAACCCTGCTTTCTCAACTCCTTTTCAATCATTCACATGTGGCAACCTTCGTCTTGTGGTCTTCAAACTCATATTTCTCGGGCGGGCTCTGACAGAGCGATCTCTCTCTCTCTCTCTCTCTCTCTCTGGCGTGCTGCAATTAATAGCTTGGGAACCCTGGGCATTGTTCAACCGAGTCGGGTGTCCCAAGTCCCGGAAGAGCGGCAAGGAGAAGAACAAAACACTGTGGCCGATCGAAACTTGGAGCTGCGCGCAAAAGCCACCCCCGAAAACCAACGCCACATCACTGTCATCATGATGTGGGATCTCCGAATCCTAACGCTCATCCTGGGCTTCCTGACGGCGTCTACCTTGGCAGTCCCGACCTGGTGGATGGGCGCTTTCAACTTCCGATGCAAACCACCCGGCTACGTCGAAACGTTCACCAACGACTGGAACGGCGAATGGAGGGTGTCGAGTATTTGTGCACCGGGTACATGTTGTTCGAACTGGGCATCAACAGGCATGCAGATCATCAGCCCTGGTTTTTATTTTTTTTTATTTTTTTTATTATACAGCGGCGGCGCTGACCTTATGACTGACAATTGTTTTTCTCTTCTTTCTTCCAGGGCCATTATGTACCAAAGAGGCTTGCGCGATGGCCGATGCCGAACGGGACCGACTCACAACTCAACACAAGGAGTCCGAGATGGCGAGGAAAAAGAAGACGCAAAAGGAAGAGGAGGCCAAGAAGGCGGAGAAGGAAGCAGAGGCAGAGAAAAAGTGGAAGGAGAAGGAAGCAGCAGCTGACAAGCAGAAGGAAGCTGCTGCTGCAAAGGAGCAGTCTCTGTGATCGATCCGAGATTCTTGGACGAGCTCTCGACCTGTCTAATCTCCATTACAAAAATTCAACAGCGTGCTTTGACGAGGATATATGAAATACATGCACGGGCTATGGAATCCATGGCGGTATTGATTGAATGTCGACCTTGAGAAGACTGTAAGTCCGGGCATAGTACTGCGATGACCTTAGAAAAGCCCGGGTCGTACGTCCTCCCATGTATCGGAGTCTCCAGGCTATTGCTCACGGGCATCAGATTCAGATGCGGCTCGAACCTTCCGCAGCAACGTAATTACAGCTGCGTAGCGGAATTCCTGAGGGGGCTTGGAACACGCTTCATGAAGCAGGGTTTTGTTGTCTAGACTGTTGATCAAACTGCCTTGTCCGGGGGGGCTTGTTCTATTAGATGGCGAGAGATCCGCGTGGGTCATGCATGACTACGACATGGGAAAGCTTAACAGAATGCCGCGTACAAAGTGGCTCGGCCGCCCTATTAAGCTTTAGTTTCTGCAAAATAAATCAAGGGCCTGTATCAATTGCGAAAATTCTAGGCAAAACCTTTGGTGGCTGCCCTCGCTATATTGCACATCATTACTGAGAGTACACATGCTGAGTGAGGAATGCCGATTCAAGTGATACTCAGTGAGAAGACGCAGATGCTGAATCTCATCACCATAGAGATTAGCATCAACCCCCCCCCCCCCGCGCCCCTCTTTCAGCAAAGTCTCAGAATCGTAGCGCTGTCCTGGACCCATGAATGGGTGCCGCGATGTCAGCAGGTGAATGATCGGCCTTCGAGGCGAAGTGCTAATAATGTAACTAACAGTGGCTGGCATCTGATCCGCCGTTACACTTGTTGTCTTAAACACAAAAGGCACTGTTCACTCTTTGCCAAGGCCTCCGGGTCGCCTCACTCGGGATAGCCGGGTGTTCTATGCTTTGCCTAGCATGGAAATACCTGTGAAGTAGTGCATGAAGATCAATTACAACATACGTGGTCTTGTGTCGAATATCCTGTATGCTGCTATTAAGTTGAAAGTGTCCCTGATCAGATATCATGAGTCCATCCTTGGTTCCCGGTAATTATTACTCGCGAAACCCAGGCTGATTTACAAAACCTCGGAACATGCTACTTATATCCACTTCACCTGACAAAAGATCGACTGGGGACGACGGTGAGAATGGTCCCAGTCGACTGGCGGTTGGAGTGACGATGTGTCCTGAGATTTCAAGAGAGTGAGTTATGGCCTTGGTTGCTCATGCCTCCCTCCTCCGATAAGCCCAAGTTGTAGACCATTCTATCAAGGGCCCCTGATGCGCCAAATCCACCAACAATACGGATTTCGCCGACCCGACAGTGATCACCGATCGATCAATTTTGTCGATTCCGTCACCATTTGGAATGGTTTACACTTGATGGGTTTTGGAGCGCGCTGGGTGGTTTGTACTTGGCTGAATTATTTGTACACAAACTTGGTATTTCCACCTTTCTAATTTGGGGATGGCAGGAATGGCGAATAGCCTCACTCAAGGGCTCAGTGTAGAGAGGTTCAATCCGCGCCACGATGGGACCCTGTTTGAACTTTGTACTGGCGAGGCTCATGGCTTCGTTAATCTTACGCATTTTCTAGCCCAAAGTACTCTAGTTTTGTTGACATTTATCATACTTTTCAGGTCGGGAATGTACGTTTCTTCAACATGGTGATACTGGAGCTGCGACTCGTAGCTCTCTTCCTTTCTATGACCTCTGTCCGATGATTTCTATATACTCAGGAATACCCTGGCCTTCGGGACAATAATTAAACTAGAAAACATCACCAAATTCTCCGTGTGCTATTTTTTTTTTGGTTTTTCTTTTTTTCGATTCCCCCTCGCCAAGTCAGCAATCGGTTGTAATTATATCAAGACCGGAGTGTCTGATCTAATGAATTCACAACTCCGTGCCAGCCTCCAACGCTTACATTGTCGTGGGCTTGATGTTTTAGGTCTCGGAACACCCTGTGAGAAATCGCGTGTTCGGAAAGTTGACTCTCTCATCTCCATCTCTCATCGACGATCAGTGTCTTGGCGTTCGGTTTCACGCTGAAGACGAATCTGGGCTTCGGATCTCTCGAACGCATGGCCGTATACCAAAGAGGAAGCCAAAAGAATTCTGACTTTGCGATGCAACTCCAAAGTCAAGTGATATATGATATTCAGCCAGAGAGTAGGAGTTATGCGTGCTGATCGACGCCCAGACAACAAATCACAGGATCGATTTCTACTCCTGGAATAAGATGCCTGCCTACCCACCAGTATTACACAATTCCAGATGTAGTTGGTGGAATTTGGGAAGAGCGGCTCGGCGGCGGGCGGCGCCTCAACCCCGGAAGGTTGCCCCTGAACTGGCACCGCCATTTATTAAACGCACGTTGTTTGAAACAGAAGCATGATTTCCACGAATGCTGACAACCTGGCGATGGTTTGAGTCGGCGGAACCTTTCTGCGTCCTTGAGCCTCGGGCTAAACTGTCCTGATGGGGTTTAAACCTCGGAGTGAGGCTCACCATGCTGAGGCGCTGGCCGCACGTGGTGAAATGACAATGGAGTCTCTCGATGCTTGCCTGCGCGGATCAGAGGTCGAGGGCGGCACGGTTAAAAGAATCTGGTTGCCTTCGACGGTCGCTCGTGGCAATACTCATGGGACTTTATGCGCTTTGCGTCCGCTTGCTGTCTCGCACATTCAGAGTCGTAGCCAGGGTCTGAAAAGATAATCCTTTCTCTTCGATATTCAAATACTTTTGAATTTCGATATTACCGTCTTGCAGAGTTGCCTTCTGTTCACAAGTTCTGTCCAAGATGAAGTACATCCTCCTAGCTCTGGCGAGTGTTGGCCTCGTCCTTGGACACGGCTACGTTGACAACGGTAAGTTTTGATAATATTCTACCCTTCGCTTTCTGGTTTCAGCGATAATATGTTTCTGACTATTCTATAGCTACCATCAGCGGAATATGCAAGTATTTCTACACTCAAATTCAAAGCGCGGTCGCTTGTGGATGCAAAGTTTTATTTCCAAAGCTTTGCTCGGGGCCCGGACCTGTATGCCCAAGGGAAATCAATCAACATGTGTGCGAGGCCTGGTGAGTCACTAGGCCTCTGCCTGCCATCCTGACACCTGGCAACCACCTAGACAGCTTCAGCCATCTAGCTGACTGGCTTCTTTATCCTTTCTTTCCTTCTTTTCCTCTCTTCTGTAGCGCATCCTCAAATCAGTCAGGCTTTCCTCGTATACCATGTCTCGTGGCTCTAGGTCCTTTCACATGCAAGCAGCTTCAGACTGTCTCGGGAATTCGGATAGTTTCACACTATTGTCGAATGTATAACTAATTAACTGACTATTCGCTGCCAATAGCCTATACGTTCTACCAACCATATACGGATCCGTACGAGGACCCAGCCCCAGAGCGCATCTCACGAAAGATCCCAGGCAACGGCCCAGTCACAAATATTAGCTCCATCGACATCCAGTGTAACGGCGACAGTGCCGACGGAATCATCGGAAGCGAACCCGCCCCGCTTCACGCCCCAGCAAACGCTGGCGAAACTGTCACTTTATACTGGACGCTCTGGCCGGACAGCCATTACGGAGCTCTAGTGACTTACATGGCGAGATGTCCAGATACGGGCTGCCAGGACTGGTTGTGAGCACTATCTCACCATCCCACTGGGCCACCCAGCTACCCAACAATCCAACTGATTGAGCAAAATGACAGGCCCAACAGCACAGATGTTTGGTTCAAGATTGGAGAGTCCGGAATGATCGAATATGAGACGGGCGGCGCCGGAAGCGACATCTGGGCCGTCGACCCCCTCGAAGTAGCCCCGAATGCCGGCACCACCTATGAGATTCCGTCGTGTCTAGCAGACGGTTACTATCTCGTACGTCACGAAATCCTGGCCGTCTTCTTAGCCGGCACGTATCCAGGCATTCAGGTCTACCCAGGCTGCCATCAGCTCAATGTTTCCGGCGGCGGCTCGACAACCGTCAGCGACCTCGTGGCGTTCCCCGGTGCGTACACTCCCACCGACCCGGGCATCACGTGGGACAGCTCCTCGACTACGTACCCCATCCCTGGACCGACCGTCTTCAGCTGCTCTGATTAGTCGGAAGCCTCAAGGGATGGCAGCGTGGTAGCCAGCTCCATCGCAAACCCAGACCGCCGCTGCTTCGTTTTTTGCCAACAGGACCTCATCCACCGCCAGCTCTGCTTCGGCTACAAAGACCTGCTCCATAAACAGGGACCTTCGCTGCAATAACAGGTCTCTTTGCTCACTCATTATGTGGATGCGGTCTGTGACTAGTTGTGTCGCTTTCCGGATTATATTGTGTGCTTTTGGGCTGTGGTTGGTAGTGAGACTTTTCTTACTCTTGACGGAAGCACACATTGCCAAAAATATTTGCTTGTACATATTTCTCTTGGGACTTGACAAAGATATTTCTGGTTGGGAACTTGTGAAAATTGCGGCCATCATTCCTGGATTATGGGCTGATATTTTCGATTCCTTCTCGATAAGAATGATACTTTCATGTTGAGACTGTCTTATAATTGCAACCATGCTTAAGAGATGCTTCTGGATTTACTAGGAGTCATACTATACTGTGAGGAGTATTAAATTATTGATTAAACGCAATGAATTAATCGCAACCTCACTATGCCACGTTGAAGCAGCAGATTAAAAGGCGTCTGTCATAAGGAATCTATAATTCATCACAACGTCGTCTTCAGTCGGTACACTATAGCGGGGCCGAGGTTGCTTTTCCTGGGCGATAGCCGTACCGTACTATAGGAGGTGGCCCTTCACTATTGCATATCCTCTGCTGCGTGGTCTTTCATGCCTACAGCCATGCCAAGAAGGAGATCGTACCTGACAGATGGTCTTGGCTTCCAGATTTCCAGAACATGGAGAAACGCAGCCCTCAGCTAGGACCAAAGGCTATTAGCAGGCCTGAGCAGGCAGGACGGATCCAGGGAGGCTCCAGTAGGGTGGGTCAACCGCGCCAGACCCCCAGCAGTGCTTTTCGAACCATTATCGTGGCGGGGAAGTCAAGACGAACCGGATCATGTTAATAGCTAGCTGCCAAATCAGGTTTCGCTGATCAACACACAGCAAGCTAAACCAGGTCGAGCAGGTCCCCGTACCGACGACGTCGTTGGTGATAGGCAGAGGTAATCGTCCAATGGCCACAGAAGCAATTCCAATACACCCCGAGCGGCCCACAGCGCTGGCCCCACGATCGTGGTTCGGTTGAGATTTGTCATTGGGCGAGAAGCTGTACGCCAACAATCCTACGCTCCGCCGGCCTAGTGCATGCCGGCGACCCGGGCTGACCGAATAGATTTGTATCAGATTGTGCTTGTTGCCGACTTTCCTGATGTGACGCCGACGGTGAGTGAAAAAGGACGGACGATTGTCGGTCGGTATAATACTTTATAAGAAGCAACCCGGCGCCTGGTCGTTTGCTTCTTCCGAAAGACGATGGTGCTCCCGTCGCCCATTCCCGGTACTTAGCGAAGCTGCTCAAGTTTTGTTGTTACTGTACTGTCAAGATGAAAGTTGAAGCAGCAGCGGCGGCGGCGCTCCTCAGCGCCCTCTCTGCCGTATCGGCCGCCCCTGCACCGGTAGCTGTGTCGGCGGTAGACGCCAAAAAGAAGGCTCGCGATGTGGACACCCTGTACCCATACACAGGACCCGAGATTCCTGTGGGAGACTGGGTTGATCCGTCCGTCAACGGCGTCGAGGGCATCGGGTTTCCACGTCTTGTCGAGCCGCCAGCAGTCACACCGGCAAGCAAGAACCCCACCAACAATATCAATGTCATTTCGCTGTCCTACATTCCAAACGGCATGAACATTCACTTCCAGACGCCCTTTGGCCTGGACCAGGACCCAACGGTCTACTGGGGCGAGTTCGGCAACAAAAACCTGAGCTGCATGGCCAAGGGGACATCTTCGACCTACGACCGCACGCCTCCTTGCTCTCTCCTCCCGACCACACTGTGCAGCCAATATTTCCACAATGTACAGATCGAGGACCTGAAGCCGGGAACGACCTACTATTACCAAATTGCGGCTTCTAACGGCACTACAGCCTCTGAAGTGCTGACTTTCAAGACGGCCCCCGCCGCGGGCACCAATGAACCCTTCACAGTCGCCATCGTCAACGACATGGGCTACACCAACGCGGATGGCACGTACGCACAGCTGCTCAAGAACTCGCTCAACGGCTCCATCAACTTTGTCTGGCACGGCGGTGATCTTTCGTATGCTGACGACTGGTACGACGGCATTCTGGAATGCGAGGACGATTGGGATGTGTGTTACAATGGAACATCGTCCGAGCTGCCTCCTGGCGACTATCCGGAGAGCTACAACACGCCTCTGCCGGCAGGCGAGATCCCTAACCAGGGAGGCCCGCTGGGCGGTGATATCTCGGTCGTCTACGAGAGTAACTGGGACCTGTGGCAGGAATGGGTAAATAACATCACCTTGAAGGTGCCGTACATGGTCCTGCCAGGGAACCACGAGGCCTCCTGCGCCGAGTATGATGATGCGGATAATAACCTGAGTGCATACCTTGACAACGACGAGGCCAACTCTACGGTACCTACTACCAACCTGACATACTACAGCTGCCCTCCATCACAGCGGTAAGTCTGTTGTTGTAGGCGCGCGCGCCTACACACACACACACACACACACAAACATACAACCACCTCTCTGCAAGGCAAGAACAGCGCTATCTAATCTGAACAATGCTTACTGTTTATGTCAGAAACTTCACCGCCTTCCAGTACCGCTTCCGAGCCCCAGGGCCGGAATCCGGTGGTGTTGGGAACTTTTGGTACTCGTTTGACTACGGCCTAGCCCACTTCATCGCCCTCGACGCAGAGACCGACTACGCTGACTCACCCGAGTGGCCCTTCCTCCGCGACATCGAGGAGGGCGCCAACCCGAACGAGACGCACCCGACGCTGGCCGAGACCTTTGTGACGGACTCTGGCCCCTTTGGGCAGATCGAGGATAACGCCATCAACGACAATACGGCCTACGAGCAATACAAGTGGCTGGTAAGCGACCTCGAGGCTGTCGACAGGGCCAAGACGCCCTGGGTCGTCGTCATGAGCCACAGGCCCATGTACAGCACGGAGACGTCCAGCTACCAAGCGTACATCCGCGCGGCGTGGGAAGGAGTGTTTCTCAAGTACGGGGTGGATGTGTACATTAGTGGGCACATCCACTGGTATGAGCGCTTGTTCCCGCTGACTGCCAACGGCACCATCGACACCACGAGTGTTGTCAATAACAACACGTTTCTCACCAATTCCGGCACGAGCATGACGCACATCATCAACGGGGCCGCGGGTAATATAGAGAGTCATAGCACGCTTGATGAGGGGCAGTCGTGGGCTTCGTTCACGGCGGATCTGGATGACGAACATTATGGGTTTGGCAAGCTGACTGTGGAGAGCGAGAAGGAGTTGACGTGGACGTATATCCGTGGGGATGATGGGAGTGTGGGGGATAGCCTGACGTTGAGAAAGAGGGAGTAGGATTGATTAACCAGTTTGTTCCTCAGACGTACAGACCATCTCTGAAATACGAGAAAGATTTCCTGCCTTTTTGTCATATTGTCTGAAATTACTGAGTACTTAAGTAAGTACTCAAGTATGTACCTGGCCACAGGTTGGTTACTATTTGGCTCATGGATAGATTGGCTTCTACTTGTCACTACATGCATTACTGTGATGCTCAAGTGGAGGGTCGGTCAACAAGGCTGAATGTCTGCAACAGGGAGCCGACCGTGACTATCCCATTGATTCGAATTACGTTTTATGAAGTCAGCGTTGGTTTCTGGACTTCTAGAGAATGTTACACTGTCGAGAACGGACAAGCCAAATGGCTTAGATAAGGCGAGAGTCTCTTGAGACTGAGGAAATGTGGCCTAGCAACCCCTTCCAAGTTAGGATGAAGTCGGTCATCTACGAGGACAACCAGGACCTGAACACCGTTTGTTTCGTATCTCATAGAACACGTAGGTCATTACTTGCTCAAGCCTTCAAAGCGGTTCATACCTTCCAACTCATTTTCCAGGACGTGATATCATGGAAAAGATAGATGATGTTAGAGAAAGACTTCCATAGAACACACATCTGATTATACAAAAAACATGACCATTCCTCCGCCGCCTTAAGCTCCATTCACAGCCTTGTTCTGCAACAACTCTGGCAGGATCTTGGTCCCAGGCTCGCTCTCAGTAACCCCTTCCGCCGCACCCTCGCGCTTCTGGCCATCAGGCAGCTGCAGCGTCAACGGCTTGTCCGACGTCGAGACGTCCTCGCCCCACCCAGGCGCGCGGAGGTCATCATCGCGAATCTTCTTCCCCGTCACAGGGTGCGGGTAGTGGAAAGGGATGACGCGCGTGTCAGGCCAGAGCATCTTCTGCTCAAGGATCTCATCCGGGCCGAGAGGGTCCTCGGGAAAAGTCTTGGTAGGCCAGGGGACATAGTTGGGCTTGGTGTGCGACCAGCCGCTCTCAAACTCACCGTGCCAGAAGGGAAAATACCGGTACCGAAACAGCCTCCAGATGCCCTTCTCCTTGATATACTCATTCTCATAGACACCCCCTTCCCACCACTGCACGTGGCCCCGCGGGTGGACATCCTTGATGCTCTCGTGCGTGCCGGCGGACATGAGCGCCCGCATGCGCACCCAGGCGTGCGTCCCGCTCGGGTCCACGTCCACAATGTCCTGCATCATGGCGTGGTCCAGCAGGAAGCCGTGGATGGGACCGTTGCGGCCTTTGACAAAGTACTGCTGGAAACGGCCCTGGTAGAGGCGCTTGACGCCTTCTTTTCCTCGGTAGCGGGCGCCTAGGAACTCTACGTAGGTGTCTGGGTGGTCAGAGAAGAGGTCGACAACCTGATGGCTTTGGTCAGTGATGCCTGGAGGAGGGGGAGGGGGGGGGTAGTGGGCAAGATAGTGGGCAAGTGATTGAGGAGAGGAGTGGGTTCAGTTCGGACCTCGTTGTAGAGACATTTGTCGAGGTAATAGCCATATTTGAAGTGTGTCTTTCGGACCTCGGACTCGTCTGCCCCCGCTGCCTGTCAATATTCATCGTTCACTGATTCGATAATGGAAGAGATTTTGGAATTACCTGAGACTCGAGACAATTCCTTCTGGAGGACAGCAACTTGTTCTTTGAGTTGGGCGAGTTCAGCTTCCATGTTGCTAAGTCACTAATTGATTTTGTATAGTACTATGATGTGTTTGTATGGCTGTATATTTCTTCTGGTTATTTGTGGAAAAGAAGACAAGAAGTTCTGTGAAACGGACCTCAACCTCGACCTCGGCAGCCTAATTATTATATTATCCAACAATCCTACTATAGCATGCTACACAACCGGGTGCGGAGAATATATCTTCAACCCTATCATGTCAAGTATTCACTCCAATGTGAACTGCCGCACATTCAAGTAGCGCCGTAACAAGGGCTCCCCGCATTCTGAGGATCATCTTATGCGAGAGAGTGTGGTCGGGTGGACGGGTTTGTCTCCAATGATTGACCTTGGCAGTGAATCCTCCCCCAAAAAGAAAACTGTCACTAATAATTAGTCCGCGGGGAAACAACATCACCATCGACAGCCATCTAGATGTGACTTTCTTCTGTCTACAATGAGCTTTGGACGGTGCTGAGAGCATGTGATTATAACACATGTTGAGGTACGTAATTGGTTTGCTCAGCCTTGTAATTCAGCTGAGCTGGCCATTATCACTCCTCCTTGTGGCCTGCCGGGAAGTTAAACATGCAACACCGTATGGCTTGAACTGTTAGAAACTTTATTTTAACATGTGTAAAATATAAGTCCGCCCTCCGTCCTGTTGATCTCCACTAGATTATTGCTATTTCTGGTGATGCTGGCAGCTTTGGAGATCACCTGCACCCCAGCTTGACCTGCAGGTGCATGTAGCATTCAACGTAATAGGGCTGGCCGTCTGGGCGCGTAATGCCGTGCGGGCACGACAATCATTTGCCGAGCTCGGGTTCTCAGAATAACCCGGATAGGCACGACGAGGAAGATCATAACGGAAAGACGGAATTACAATAAACGCATGTTCTCATCCGAGATGGCATGTCTTCTCTGGTTGTTCATATAAGCTGGTCTGCCGTTGCAGCAGGAGTGTTGGTTGGTTGGTTGGGTGGCTGACTTGAGGCAGTCTATGAAAATATTATAAGCCTCAAACGTGATTTATTGACGACCCCAAAGTATTGTTGACGTTTAGTGTTCGAATCAGCCAAGACAACATGGCACACATATTCGACCTCGCCCCCGCCGTCAAGCGGCCCGGCTACGCCTCCGGAAAGCTAGCCAGGCCACTCGAAGCCACCACCTTCCCAGACACAGACGTATTCCGCGGGATGAATAAGCCTTCCCGCTTTGAGGGCGACATCTTCGACCTTGAGGTCAGCGGCACCATCCCCTCGGACATCAACGGGACCTTCTACCGCATCCAGCCGGACCATCGCTTCCCCCCCTTGTTCGAGGACGACATCCACTTCAACGGCGACGGCTCCGTAACCGCTGTGCGCATCGCCAACGGGCATTCCGACCTCAAACAGCGCTATGTCCAGACGGACCGGTACAAGGCCGAGACAGCGGCACGGGGCAGTCTGTTTGGGCGATACCGCAACCCATGGACGGACAACGAGACGGTCAAGGGAGTGATTCGTACGGCCAGCAACACCAACATTACTTTCTGGCGGGGCATGCTACTCGCTTCCAAGGAGGACGGTCCGCCGTTCGCCATGGACCCTATCACGCTCGAGACGCTGGGGCGGTACGACTTTGAGGGCCAGGTGAAGACGCCTACGTTCACCGCGCATCCCAAGTTCGACCCTGAGACGGGGGAGATGATCTGCTTTGCGTACGAGGCGGGTGGGGATGGCAACGATGGGTCCTGTGACGTGGTGGTGTGGACGATTGCTGCGGACGGGAAGAAGACGGAGGAGGCGTGGTATAAGGCGCCGTTTGCGGGCATGATCCATGATATGGGTGTAAGCAAGAACTATGTCGTGCTGCCGCTGACACCGTTGAAAGTGAATGTCGACAGGATGAAGAGGGGTGGGGAGAAGTTTGCTTGGGATCCAGAGGAGGATCAGTGGTATGGCTTGGTGCCGAGACGGGGCGGCAAGAGTGAGGACATTATCTGGTTTCGAGCTGATAATGGTGCGTCTATCCTTTTCTCTTTCATCCTTTTTCTTCGTCAGATTCGTTCCTCGATATACGAATCCATATACTGAATCACTCTTGACAGCTTTCCAAGGCCACGTCGCAGGCTGTTACGAGGACGAACAAGAAAACGTCGTCGTGGACCTCACAGTAGCCGATGGCAACGTATTCTTCTGGTGGCCGCCAGACCCCGAGCCAGAGGGAAATATCCGCCAGCCCAGCAAACTCAGGAGCCCGACGACGCGGTGGATCCTGGAGCCAAAGGCCAAGACCAACACACGCGTGACCCCCGCCTTCACCTGGCCCACCAATGGCGAGTTTAGCCGTATTGATGACCGCTGGGTGACTAAGAAATACAAGCACTTCTGGCTCGCCAAGGTTGATCCCACGCGTCCCTATGACTTTGCCAAGTGTGGCCCTCCTGCCGGCGGGCTGTTCAACTGTCTAGGCCATTATGCCTGGAACCCCGACGACCCACTCGCAGAGGGCGAGGAGGATGTCTTCTTCGCGGGGCCGACGGTTACATTCCAGGAGCCATCCTTTATTCCCAAGGACGGCGACAGCGGGGAGGGTGAGGGCTACCTCATCGCCCTGATAAACCACCTGGATGTGCTGAGGAACGATGTGGCCATCTTCGACGCGCAGAACCTGGCGCAGGGTCCACTCGCGGTGCTGCATCTGCCGCTGAAGCTGAAGCTTGGGCTTCACGGCAACTTTGTCGACCACCGGGACATCGAGTCGTGGCAGAGGCAGAGGGATGCTGAGACGGGTCAGGTCGGGCCGGTCAAGATCGCCACGGAGCCGTTGCCCTGGCAAAAGGATCATGCCGAGGGGGTGGTGAATGGGGACCAGTATTGATGAATTCATTATGAACGGAATGATTGTGTTTTTGTATCTACTTACCCGTCAATGGCAGTGAGCCGTTTTATGCCAACCTATTGCAATGTGAATCGGGGTCTCAGTATCTTAACTGGCTAGATTTCAATACGTTACAACTGGTCGTTGGAAGGCTTGATTAGAACAGCAAAATGGACTGGTATGTATTTATTGGTAGCCCTGTGGTCCAAAGTCATTCAAGCTCAGGGCTCGGCTTGAGATCACAGATCTAATGAATGGCCGAGTATCGAATGACCTCAAGTCAGGTGTGATCACGATGGTCTCACAAGGCGGAGAGGAGATGCTTACATATCAAAGTGTTGATTACAATTTGGGAAAGAGATGAGTTGTGACCAGATTAAGTCTCCCATGTTGGAGTAAGTAAATAATCAAGTAATCTATAGTCTCGACCTACCTTTGACTTAGGAGCACTATATCCCGTCTTTGCCTTTGTAGTGGATTCGCGGTGCGTGGGCTCAGCCGCTGATTTTATGTGAACAGATGTGTGAAACAAAGAAAGCTGGGAGCGGACTGAGACAACTCCAAACCGTACGCAACTAAGCTGCTTTCGCAAATTTTCTACTGTGAGAAGATAATATTAAATTACTCAACGATCTGCTTTTGATTAGTGAGTTTAAAACCTGATCGTAACATCATTGGGTTCTTTCTTTTGAACGCTATACCTCGGGACTCTTCGTTTCTCGGTATCCAGCGTTCGATTCCAGTATCAAATCACAATGAGTTGGGTCAAAGATGCCATCGCTACGATCCACTCACAGAAATGTGAAGTCCTTCATCAGACGGTATATGGAGGATATGGAACAAAGCCAGATGTGAGCGCATATGCAAATTCCTCAGTCAGGATCTATGCATCCTACAATGACAGCGTGTAAAATAACTGATCCAAGCAATACGACGGCAATCCTAGATCTTCTGGGCAGTGGATCCTAGCTACATTCCCGGGGGCTTTAGGGAGGATATCGAGCAGACTTTGAAAGAAGAGAGCAGTGGATCCAGCACCTGCTTCATCGTACGGTGCGTAGCAAGGGATTCCTGTAAACACTCGTGCTATGTTGGGCATTATCTCTTTCTGATATCTTTCTATTCGCCACCTAGTATTGAGGCTTTTCCGGCTCTTGAAGACGAGGAGTTGCGATCTAAGGGAAGCCCGGTGGGTGGTTTCAATGTCTTCAAGGGCACAGATCCTGCCGATGTTGAGTTTTCAGTAAGTAATCACGAGGCTTGAATTCTTCGCACAAAGGCCCTTGCCTATCGAGGGCGTCGCGGGTCTCCTCCTCTTGAGGGGCAGTCCATGCTGAAGCTCATTCCCATCGCAGCGCCAGATCAACATCTACGAAGAGCGACCCAATCCACCGCCAAATGTCTCCTCTCAGGATCAGCTCAGTGATGAACATGGAGCCATTATTAGAAAAATGAGGAAATTTTCTCTGGCTGTAGGGTTTGGCGACACGTCTACGGCTCAGAGTCAAGCAAGCTCTGGCCACCTCGACGATCCACTCCAGAACCATTCGCCTTCCCTGGACCAACGGCGCAAAAGTATCGCTGCTCCTTTCAGAAGGATATTACCGCGGCCGCAATGGAGGAGACCCAGTCAACAGAATGCTCATACTTGGGCTCTGAGTGGCCTCGAAGGGTCGTCCGAGATTAGACCTGAAGAAGCGACTATCACATCAGAGGCGACCTCCCCAAATATTTCACAGTCTCGAGGAGAGGATGATTCTACTGATTTGTATCACATTCCCGTGAAATCCACGCCACAATCAACTCGCAAGGCAAGGCCAACAGCGATGTCCACGATTGGGCAGGTGGTGCCCAGCAATGAGGAACATCCACATGGCTCTCCCGTTGAGCACGCCTCACAAAATGGCGGCGAGGCCACCGCCAATTCAATTTCTGCGTCTAGAGATCTCAAGACGAGGACAATGGACGTTCCTGGACAAATGGCTCCAGTCATTCGGATGGAAGAAGGCCATGCGCCATTTGCAACGCAGACAATGCAGCCTATTGTTGAGGCTCGAGCCAACGCCAGAGCGGCGGCACCGGAGCGAAACAGTCTGATGATCAACCGAGAGAATCGCGATGATCAGAATGACGGTATCAGGAGAATCGGACCCACCAAGGCCTATTCTGAAGCAGCACCTGCTCTGCCCATGACAGAAGAACAGGGCCTCATAAGACTATCCACGGGCTCTCTCGACCGGGAGAAAGATAGACTACTTGGTGCGTCACCGCGAGAGGAGAAGCTGGCTTCGGACTCTGGGTGCAGAGAGGTTCCCGAAAGCACCACAACTCCTCATATGCACTCTCGTCCAGTTGCCCCTGAGTCCATACCTGGAGATGCGCCCTTGAGCAGTACTGGAACCCAAGAGAAAGAAGCTACTGAACCGAACCAAGCTATGGAACCACAGGCGCAGCACCGGCTGAAGTCCCAGGATCTCGACCAGGTCGAGCCATCAATGCATACCGAGGAATCTCACATTAACTCCCAAGCCGAGGCCCAGGTTAACCCCGAGGCTGGGCACCAGGGCAATGTCGAGAGCACGCCACGCACGCTGAGGAGACAGACCTTGCGGTCCCTCGGTCGAGAACCTGGTCAGAAATATCTCAGCTTTCGGGATGATGACGTTCAGGATCCTGAGAAAGCCACAAGGCGCAGGGGCAGACGGGGCTCGAGGTATCCAGCTCCACCGCAGGCAAAGTCGCAGAGGAATTTGGGACTGGAAGATGTTGAGGATGTTCATCCTAATAGTGTATCAACCCAGGCACATAATACAAAGCCTGAGCGGGTGTTTGGGCTGCGGCGACTCGGGGCGCGGCTCAGCCAGTGGCTTCCTTGATGAATTGCCAGTGTCAATTACGACGAATGGGTTGGTCACCGTCACAAGGCCTTTAAAGAGGTATGGGAAAGCCTGTAATTAATTCAGGTGTATTATAGTCGCGCTAGAAGAATCCGGATCAGCGGATCATCGCCCAGGATCCACAGGCTGGCTTACTTAGACGAGGCTATGAGCATATTCCTTGATACGTACGACATGATTCGTTAACATCCTGGTAATAAAGTCAGATGGGGCAACTCGTGGTTAAGCCATAGAAAATGTTACAGCCAAGGCAAAGTTAAGCTAGAGTAGGATCTCGAGGTTGTCTCTATCAACAAGGTGAAGATCCTCTCTCATCCTGTGTTTTCAAAAAGAGTATAATGGCACAGCGCATGGTCCATAATCAAGATGGGGCGGGAGATTTCACGAATGAGGTTCTCAAATTCAACTCCTCTAACTTTGACAACCGTGATAGAAGAGAAAAAAAAGTATGTGGAAAGAAGACAAGTACGTACAAGAGCCCAAAGTAGAGCAAATGTGCCAGGCATGTTGCGCCCCAATAACATGCCACGCAAAACAGAACAGCAAAACTGCCACCCCAACAAAGAGTCACCTCCCTTACCACACAACACCAAGCCCGATAGGAGGGGATTTTTCTTAACGAGCAATGCAGGCACTCATGAGGGAAGTGTCCACCATGTCAGCGGCCGTGGTACCCGTGGGCGTCAGGGTCAGGGCGTAGGTGCTGTCAAAACCACCTGCAGCCCAGCCGACGTAGCCGAGGTAGACATCGCTGTTCTCGTTAAGATAGGCGAGCTGCTGGCAGAGGTAGGTCTCGCAGGAGTCGGTGTTGCCGCCGCCTGTCTCGGAGAGGATGGCCTGGCGGTTGTTCTCGCGCAGCCAGGTGGCCAGGGGGGAGAAGGCGTCGTCGATGTTGTCGGTCACGCACTCTGTGGAGGTGCCGCTGTTGTCAGAGTCGAGGTACCTGTAAGAAAAAGAACATGTGGTGTTAGTGCTTGTAACAGTCTGGTGATTGTGGGGTTAGAAAGTAAAAATGAGAAGACTTACTTGTGCACGTCAAAGACCAGGTTGTCGGTAGATCCGTCAGGGTTGGTGACGTTCAGCAGGTACGGGCCGGCCTCAGTAGGAAGGGTTTCGGCAGAGGAGTACGAGCTGCCGGGCAGGAGGAGGGTGTGGTCAGGGGCGACGGCACGGATAGCGGTGACCACGGCCTGAACGGTCTCGGCCCAGGTAGAGACGGTCAGGTCGTGAGGCTCATTCATGATGCCGAAGAAGACGTTGGTGTTGTTGGCGTACTGGGTGGCGAGGGAAGTCCAGAGGGCAGCGAACTCATCGTTGGTGGGGCCACCCTGGCCGATGATCTCGCCGTCCCAGCGGGCATAGTTGTGGATGTCGAGGATACACTTTGCACCAGTGTCGAGACAGCTTTGCATCAGGTTATCGTATTGGGCGCTACTTAATGTTAGCGAAAGAAAGAAAAAGAAAAAAAAGGTTTCTTCCTCTTTTTACTGAGAGAATAATAGGCACGCACAAGTTGGTGGCGTCGAGATCACCGCCGACGACAGCATTGGTAAGGTATTGCCAGCCGACTGTGATTCTGAAGATGTTGAGGTTGTCGGCCGAGTAAAAGTGCTGCATCTGCTCGGCACCAGTGCTGGGGACGGTGATGCCGTCAACAGTGCAGGTTCCATCGGTGGAGCATCCAAAGTCGAAACCAGCAATGTTGACACCGGCATAGGTCGTGTTGCCGCTCGTGCTGGTCGCCGTCGCCGTCGACGAGGCAGCAGCTGCGGAGGAGGCGGCGGACGAGGAGGCAGCCACGACAATAGAAGAGCTGGACACAGCGGCAGCGGCAGAAGACGAGGCCACCACAGCAGCAGCGCTGGAGACTGCTGACGACACCGTTGCCACGGCAGACGTAGTGCCAACGACGCTGGCCGAGGCAGACGAGAGGGGCGAGACGGTGGTAGCCGAGTTGATGGCTGAGAGAGTTGCAGTTGCTGCCGTCAAGGCGGAGCTGATGGTAGACTTCCTAACGCAAGGCATTTTGAGGGAGTGTGGAATGTCCGTAGATGAACAAAAAAGTAAGGATCGACAGTGACCAGAGTACGGTCTAAAAGGAAAGAAAGTGCCTTGAGAAAATCGGACCCAGTCCGATGTGAAGAAAAAGGAATTGTGTGAAAGGTGAGAGAATGGTGGGTGAAGGGAAAAGAGTGAAGGAGACGAGCCCGGCCTCACACCAAGCAGCGGCGGCAATATTATTATAAGTTCTTATCCCAGGAGTCGAGACGCAGACGGGATGAGCTCATGCTGCCTCAACAACACGCATGGAAGCAGGAGACCTGGACCGTAGATCCGGGGACTTGGGAGAGCCAAGTGGAATCAGCCCAGGGATTCCGAAGTGGATCATAAAGGATGCTTGATGGCCCTACCAAAACAGGGGATCCAAGGCCAGGGTGTGGGGTGGTGAGGCTCTTGTGATGCTGCTACAATTACGGTCGACTGGGGAAAGTTCTCTACATGACACTCACGTTTCGGATTCCTCTGCGCTCGAGACAGAACAAGATTGAGATCTGCTTCTAGGATCTCCTGGAAAACACGTTCGTCTGATTGTTTATGATCTACGCCAAGCAGCACATCGTCGAGCATCAACCCGCGAAACATGAGCGAAAAGAGACGGAAAAATGAAGGCCAGACCTCTCGACAAATCCGTCTCGTAGCGAGGTGGGGTCCACAATTATGTTGGTGGTCAGAAAGGGTCAGTCAATTCGGTGCTCTCGGCTCGAACCCCTGCCAGGTCTGGACAATCCTTTCTTCTGTCCAGCGTTTCAGGTATCATGAAGCCAATTTCCCATCTTGAATGCCCCTCGCTAAATTCAGCGGTGAGGTGGTCTGGTTTGCAAAGGGGGCACACCAATGATATGGCCACTAGATTTTAGTCCTTCAATAGAGTTATTTCTGCGGACGTCAATACTGTAGCTTGAGGAGGTCCACTGGTGTCCGAATAAACTGTGAAGGCGGGCACTGCACAGAGTCAGTCAACCGAGCACCGTAGCATGCCAGATTTGACGCGCCATGAAATATGGAGCCTCAGCCCCTGACATGCATACTGCTGCAGCAGCCCCCTGTCCTGTCGTCTGGTGAGGCGCCAAATGATGCTGCATAAAGTTTCCAGGAGTGCCATCTCAACGACCCGGCATGCAAGACCTGACTTCATTGCTCCTTGCCGACGTCATGCGTATGCTACACTACTACTTAACCAGGCATGCAGGGAATATGGTGTCTTCGGCTAGATCAGCCTCATCAACGCTTTGTATCAAGGCCGTGGTGGTGAAATACACAGATTGTGCTAGGACCGAACTGAATTCGTGGGACAGAAGACTAAGCTGTAGAAATGATAGTGTAGGATATTTGACAGATGTTAGGGAGCACGTGGCCTATCCAAGAGAATTAGAAAAAATATGATCCAGAATCTTCATCTTTACATACATTATTTAAAGGGCAATCATGAGGCTACTTTTACTTCATTCTCCGGAGCCGTGTCTCCTCCGTTCCGGAGTCCCCTAGTTATCTAGGCTCCTCATGATCTTGTCTATGTCCGGATTGACTCTCCTATATCCATTCTGCTTCCCGGTCCGAGACCAATCCGTTTTCTTTCCCGACTGCCCGTTATTTTCAAGTGAGACTTATCCTCATGAGAAACTGCGTCCTGGCAGCCGGACAGGTTAGGACGGCATGAATTCGATTGCAAGACCAGTCAGAAGGAAAAATAAGGGGATGTGGATGGTAGCAGTACAAATAGTAGCCCTGCGGCGAGGCAACAGGAGGCGTGTATTCTTTGGCTAATCAATTGAAGCTTTTGTGCACAGAGAGAATACACACACGCACGCACACCCACCCACACACATATATATATATATATGTATGTAAGTGTGTGTATATGAAAGGCGCCAACCTGGGAGTCCTTACTAGAACCTCATCAGTCACGAACAAGGGAATAAACGGAAAAGGAATACCTTCGGCCCGCTACATAGTCTCCCTCCTAATAATTAAGGCCACTCCTTCAGAAAGTAGCAGTTTATTGACTTGAACTCGCTGAGGCACTAAAGACACCAGTGAAGGGAGCACAATTATTTGCTTATAGGCAGGATTCGCATATTAAATCATAAAAAGAATTGTCCTCTAAATAAGTGCTCTGAAGATAGCCCCGTCTCGGCATGCGAGTGCCAAAAACTTTGGTGAGATCATGCCTACTTAAGTAGGGAGCAATTTCCAGATGGGGTCCACAGGATCTTGTTGTGAATGACTATCACATTTATCAAACCACACTGAAGAAGGATGCTCTTGCATGCGTGGCTGCATGAAAGCCTTCTCGTTGAGATCTGTGTATAATCATGATCCAAAGCTTTCAGCTCTCGTGTTTTATGGAAACCATGTAGGTGGGCCTGGATAGTGAGAACATGCACACCTCAGAGGGCACGTAGCTACAGCTGGAAACTAGCCAAGACGTCATAATTATGTTATTATGAGAATTCATGTTGTGTTTAAAGTGGATACTACGGCACTTGTACGACAGTCAAGTCTGAGATTGATTGGATAATGTTAGGCCTTGCATGTGGCTGACCTCTGGAGGCTTACGACTTACAACCACTGGTCTTCCTTCATTTTCATTACTTCTGTTTCTCATCTTATAATTCTGATAGATCTAGCTTTTCTGACAGCTCTAGTTCTACTTGCACTCAATCTCATTCACCCCAAAGGCAAGGCCAAGACTGAGAAGAAGTACTAGGAGCTATGACAGCCACAACAGTGTCTTCTATCATGTGTACTCAACCCCCATGGACTCCTGTAGCTAGTCCCCTTGTTAGACGACATCATAGATCAAAAGTATCATGCGTCTTGCCGAGAGGAGAGTTGCATCAGAGTGGACCAGCTGAATAAGCTGTTGGCCAGGCTTCAGGGTCACCCTCTGCCGGCGTTGGTTGACTGCAAACGAGCTCTTCAAGCTTCTTTCCGGCCCACCAACTCTTCCCAGCGAATCAATCCCTGCGCGAAGCGCGTTGCTTCTGATATCTGCATGCATGTCGACAGCCAGCTGGCTTCCGATCCTTGTCGCTGCAGTTGATTTTTCTTTTACCTGCGGTCCTATTTTCTGCTCGCTCTCTCTCTCTGTGTCTGTCTCTCCCTCTTCCCCCCTCTCTCCCCCATCTGATTCCACCCCTCCTCACCTTCTCCTGCTGTTTGAACAGTATCTTTCTAGTCCTTCTCGCTGATCTATTTCGGAGTACTACGAGCTTCACGGCATGAATATTTCCATCAACTACTGAACTCCCTCGCCATGAACAAGATGTCTTCCACAGAGGCACTGTTCAACCATCTCGTCCTGCCACCCCAGCTGCCGGGTACGCGGGACGAGGATTTCGAAGGCCTGTCTCAAAAGTTGATAACGCTTCTTGACCAAAGTACCGTCACCCTTGGCGATCTGACGACCCAGAAGTACAACGAGAGCTTCTCCCTTCTACGGAACACCCTCCGTATCTGCAGTGAACTCAATCATGGTCGTCTGGACCGAGAGTCCCTCCTCGCTGCGTTTGGCAGAATCGAAGAGCAACCTCTGGTTCTACACGTGGTAGAACAGAATGCGGCGCTCTTCATACGCTATAACGGCCGGTCAGTCGTTGGCTTGCCACCCGCTCTACCCCCCCCCCCCCCCCCCCCCCCCCCCCCCCCCCCCCCCCCCACCCCCCCCCCCCCCCCCCCCCCCCCGGCCCCCCCCCCCCTCCCCCCCCCCCCCCACCCCACCCACCCCCCCCCCCCCCCC
>JACWRQ010000476.1:1512-29039 GCA_014849955.1 Cryphonectria carpinicola | reverse complement strand
CTCTCTCTCTCTCTCTCTCTCTCTCTCTCTCTCTCTCTCTCTCTCTCTCTCTCTCTCTCTCTCTCTCTAGGGTAGAGCGTTGTCTAACTGTGTTGGACATGACTGACATTAGTTCCAGTTCAGCAGCAGCATCTGGTCCATCGGGGCAGTGGCTCCCAGTCATGGGGCCATTGAGGACGGTCGAGGCGGTCTTTTCACCAGCGGCACCACTGCGCCCATGTTCAACACTCAATTTCCCCCGTCACGGCCCAAAAGTGAAGAAGATGTCGAGAAGCACGAGGCCCGCCTCGCGTCAGCCTTCGAGATCGACTAGTCGTCGAGAATACTTGGTCTCGATCGCTTCTCGACCATGGCGGACAAGAAGCAGCCGAAGACGCTCAGCAGTCAGCCAGGGCGCAAAACCTACTGGAACGGTACGCAGCTGGTCAGAGAAGACCACCCTACGAAGAAGTCGACCAAGCAAGTACCAGAACTGCGGACGCTGCCGGTGGCTCCCTTCAAGGTTCTCGATGCACCTAACCTCAGAGACGATTACTACTGTTCCATCTTGGCCTTCGACCCTGTCTGTCAGACGTTGGCCGTGGGTCTTGGTGCGAGGCTTTATAGCTGGTCGGAACTCACGGGGGTCCAGACGCTCGAGGACAACGGCCTCGGTGATATCTCATGGCTGACCACGCTCGATTTCTCATCCGCTCAGGGCAAGAAATGCATCCTCGCGTACGGTCGATCAAACGGCATCTTGAACCTCATGTCGCTTTGGGATGCCCCGACACTATACGACCGCCAATATCCTCGGTTCAGATTTGCGCCACACGTCGAAGAAGCGCCGGTTGCCTGTGTCAGCTGGAAGCCCACCGTCTCCCTGCGCCCGTCAGTCAACCCTTATAACCCTGGACACCTTGTTGAGAACGAGGATCTCCTCGTCGGCGATGAGCACGGCAATGTTTTTTACTATGCCGTCGAGTGGCCCCGGTCATGGGAGACGTATCGCCACAACTGGCGAGGCAGTGTTCAGTGCCTCGCCTACATCACAGCTCATACACAGCAGATCTGCGGGCTTTCGTGGTCGCCAAGCGGCAGCATGTTCGCCACGGGAGCCAATGACAACATGTGCTTCCTCTTTGACGCTCAGAGCATTACTGAATCGCCAGAGGAACCCGAGCGCGACCAAGATGCAGAGAATACCTTGTCTGCGTATCGAGAGCCGATCCCGCCCCAGACCACTGGTGAACAACTTGGGCTGCGACGCACACTGACCGGCATCTCAACAGCAAGGCGATCGCCTCTGCTTCTTCCCGCGCCTGGGGATTCTCTACCTATTAATAGCCAACGGCAGATATCAGTCTCTTCGTCTGGTAGCACGAGCCAGCCCGTGACCATCGGGTCGATCGACGATCGGCTGTCGAGCATGCCCATAACCTCACCTTTCGCTCGTTTCCTTCGCTCTGACACCAACACTCGCATCTGGGACCTCAGCCGCATCACCGCCGAGCGTGCTGCACCGCGTTACCCGCCAGCCTTACCTGCCAATATCTCGGCCGCATCAGATTCCTTCCGAAACCCACTCTCTAATACATCGGGGGATCCACGCAGCATCGGTGAGCGGCAGGCCAAGCATCGGTGGGAGCATACGGCTGCCGTGAAAGCCATCGCCTTCTGCCCTTGGCGGGATGGGCTCGTTGCCACGGGGGGTGGTTCTCACGACAAGTGCATCCACTTCTACCACACAACGTCGGGGGTAGCACTGGCCACCATCGCGGTGCACGCGCAGGTGACGAGCCTCATATGGAGCACCACAAGGCGAGAGATCGCTGCGACGTTTGGGTACGCCCAGCCAGACCATCCTTACCGGATCGCCGTGTTCTCTTGGCCTGAATGCCGGCAGGTGGCGGCTATCCCGTGGGAAAGGGAACACCGGGCACTGTACGCAATACCTTATCCGCAAGGTCCACCGGACTACCGGGCTGCGAGGGATGCGACGGGGAACCCAAGAGATCGAGACCGAGAGAGGCGCGAGAGGGAGAAGAGGCGAAACCGCACCGCGATGGAGGGATGCATAGTTGTCGCTGCCAGTGACGAGAGCATCAAGTTCCACGAGGTGTGGTCAGGCGGGAAGAAGGCAACGATTGGTGGAGCAGGGCTTCTCGGCGGGAGTGACATACTGGAAGACCTAGAGGGGATTGAGAAAGAGGGGGATGTCATTCGCTAAACTAGCAGGCACACACAGATATGGTCCCTGGAGTGTTCCCGCTTTCTGCACAGATGGGAGAGACTTGTCAATCTCTGGGTTGACAAAACAGGTAGGTCAACAGCGTTGGCTTGGCCATTACATGTTTTCTTGGCTGTTGGTTCTTTTTCTCCAAGCACAGCAACACGCAACAAATTTTATTACAAGAATGTTAGCATAACGGCAAGCAGGCAGTAGGTAGCAGAAAGTAGTGCGGTCCTGGGGATGAGGTCGTTCGGGTGTATAGGCAGTCGCTGACCATGCATTCGTCCTTTTTGGGGGGGGGGATGTCCATACCACGAAATCAGCATGTCTCTTCTTGCCCACCCACACTTGCATCTGCTGCTGCATGTAACCGCCCCCCTCATGCACTATATTGTACTGAGTGGCTGTGTTAATGAAAAGATGGTTGGTCCCATGAAAGACGTTAGAAACTTTCAGGGCAGGATCCTGTCAAAGCCTATTGCCAAGGGTGCATCTGACAGCTTATACGCTGGGTCGAAGGAAACACACAAAAGTAGTCACCGGTGACATCACCCTGCTGGTCGTGGATTTCTTGCAACACTTGGAGGTGTACTTGATATCTCGAATAAGTTACCATCAGGCTCTGCGGAGGCTTGGAGTGTTCAGCGAGGCCCTGCATGCAGCTGACATGACGTTTCGACAGAATCATGTAATTGTCCAGACGATTCCACAGCCCTCCTCGTCTCTGAAACATAGCAATAATCTGTTTACTGCTTAATCGGGACATCTTTCTGAGCCAATATCTCATCACAGTCAATCAAATAAATCTAATCTTATCTCAAGAAACGCAAATTTCCCAGCCCAAGCCTCAGCAAGAGCCCCCCCTCCCCCTCCCCTCTTCCCCAAAAATCATGTGGACGCTCTTCAACAACCGCAGAAAAGACCTCACCATATAAAACGAAGGCGGCGCGGGACAAGCCATAGGCACAAACCTCTTCTACATCCCGCTGGCCATCATCAAGCTGCCTGTGATGGTCTACAAGCGCCAGAGGAGGAAGTGGAGGGAGAAGAGGCTGGTCAAGACGGGGCGGGGTGGCGTTGCCTTTTCATGGGGACGTGGCCAAGGCGGATTATGGTTCAGGGTCGGGGCGGTAGCAGCAGCGAGGCAGTCAAAGTAATAATATCACCCCCAACGTCATCGCCCCAGGCCGAACGGCGCGAGGTGCTAAGGAGGGGGTTGACCGCGAAGGGGTAGAGCACGAGGTGATCCTGGCGCCGTTGGGCATGAGGATGGTGTGGAAGTGGCAGGCGGAGCATGGGGTGAAGCCTGCAGATCCGGAGGCGGCAAAACAGAGAGTTTTGCAGGTGAAGAGTTTGCTTGAGGAGGAGGAGGAGGAGGAGGAGGAGGAGGAGGGGGAGGGTGGGGTGGACAAGAGCGGGAGGCGGGAAGAAGAACAATCAGGAGGAAGAAAAGAGGGTGGTGGTGGTGGTGGTATTCACGCAAAAGAGGAGGATGTCAAGAAGGAGGAGCAGAAGTATTAATAGTACCGCGACTTAGGCTAACAGTATGTATATTTACACGGTCGAATAATTCCATGGTTGGTTGGTTGGTTGGTTGGTTGGTTGGTTGGTTGATTTATTGATCATATATATCCTTTTCTGGTCTTCCAGAGCAAAAGACCTCTGGACAAATACCACATATGGATCGTACTCATGCTCACTCATGCTAGAAATTGCCTTCTCCCTGTGTACCTATGACGCCGGTGAATATACTCCCAACTACCGACACCTTGAAACTCCACCTCTGGCGTGTTTCTGATATTCAAAGTATTTGCACAATGCTCCAAGGTCCACAAATATTCTTTTCATCATGCAACCCCTCATCTTCTTCTTGCTTAAGACTCTTACTCCCTTCTAAATCACTACGCTGACGACGACCCAATCGTCACCCCGATATCCCCACTTGTAGTATGCACCTTGATATGCCCCCCTTTCTCAATACTTCCCTTGTGTGCCAACACAACTCTCTTGATACCAGGGAACCCATCCTCCCGCCGGCGAATGATCTCGACCCCTTCGCCCCCGACGCTGATCTTGCCCGACAGGCTGTCAGTGTCGATGAACCCTTCCCAGGACGGCGGGTAGGCCACGCGGATCCGGGCGCTGGTGGCCGTGTGTCGGCCCGAGAGCACGCGGAGGGCTGGCGGGGCTATATGGGCGGCACCAGCAGGGCGGATGGGCTGGGCGGGCTGCTGTGGTTGAGAAGGCTCGTCGGGTTGCTGCTGCGAGGGCTGGAGAAGGCCATAAGGATCTCCTCCGCCGATAGGAATGACAACAGTATCATCATCATCGTTCCTGGGATGCGACGGGGGGAAGAAAGGCGGGATTGGTGCGTCCGGGGAACGAGGAGGCACTGGTGCGACAAGGGGTGGGCTCACGTATGCGCCGGTGGCCAGGTCCGTCCACACCGCCTCGAGCACATCAATCGCCGTGTCGCCGCTCGTAGACGAGGTCTCCACGAGAGATTTCCTTGCCTTTGAGTTTCCATCATCATCATCATCATTAGCAGCAGCAGCAGCAGCAGCATCGTGGAGGAGGATGGCGTTGGCTTGTGACTGGTCCAAGACCGGCAGCAGGGTCAGGCCCATATTGCCCGAGGTGGTGTGCGTCCTGAACGAAGCGCCAAACGCCACACTCGCTTTGACAGTGCCTGACATGCTCTGCAGGTCGACCACGTAGGACCGCGGCGGGATGAGGTCCTCTGGGCCGCTGGCGATACCAGCTCTCTCCTCCTCCTGCAGGGTCCGGGCGGCGGCGGCAGCGGCGGCCTCGGTGATGGGCTCGTGCACCTCAATGTCGCCCGAGATGGACTTTGCATACAGGATCGCGGGGCGGGGCCTCTCCTTCAGCACCTCCTTGGGCCGGACGCCCGCGCGGAGAGAGCCGGAGATGGTCTCGAGACCGAGGTAGTCATACAGCGGCCAGGAGCCCGAGATGGAACCCGACATGGTCTTGACCTCGACGTGGCGCGTGTTCAGGTTGAAGGTGGTAGGCGGCGCATTGTACATGAGGGCGGCACTGTCCTTGACGCCATCTGTAGCAGCCACGACGGAGCCAAGCGTGCTGGTCAGCCGGCCGAAGCCGTGCAGCTGCAGGGACAGGTTGTCCAGCAGCTTGACGCCGAGGTGGACGGTCTCGACGCTGAAGGTGTTGAGGACGCTGTCTGCGGGCACCCAGATGGTGGCCTGGATTGCCGCACAAGGCGACGAGACGCTGTCCGTCGGTGAGATCGAGCGCGGCGTCAGGATCCTCAGCTGCTGCTCATCGTCGTCCCACTCGACGCTGAGCTTGATACTGGGGTCGTTGACGATACTCTGCACCTTGATCGTCGCCTCAGGAGTCCCAGCACCCGAGCGCCGGATGACCACATCGCCGCTGATATGGACGTCTTTCCCGTCATAGGTGTTCTCATTCTTGACGTCCTGGAAGACAGAGATGTTGTGCGAGCCGGAGAAGTCCAGCGAAAATTCGACATTGTGGGCCTTGGCTACCTTGGGAGCACACATGCGGCTGTTTGCCCACCCCAGAGGCCCGTCGAAGGGAGGATAGTCCAGTTTGACACCGTCGTCATCCTGACCCGGGTTGTCTCCATCGCCCACCTCTGGTCTGGATTCAGTTGGTGGATTGCTGCCGGGGCTGCTCCCAGGGTTGCCTCCCGGGACCTTGATATTTCTCTGCATAGCTACCTGTTAGTGACTGGTGAAGGAGCTAGCCCATGCACTCATGTAATAATAAAGCTAAGAGAGGAATAGTTGAAAACGGGAAAGGAGATATGAGGAGGCAGGGCTTGGTTGGTTTGTGTTGATGTACACAGCAGCACACAGCAATTATAATGATGACAGTCAATGCATGCCATCGCCACATCAGCACTGTGACTGACTGCGTCACCGCATCCATGAACAACAAGAAAACATGTTTTGTACGCAAATAGTAAGGGATGCAGAGACCAACAAAAGCAACCGTCATAAGCAGCAGCAGCTTACCTCATTCTTGACGCCCTTGATCGAGCTGACCAGGAACCCGATCGTGATGAACAGCAGGATCACACCTAGGATGACCATCTTCCAGTGTTTCCTCCAGCTGAACTGACCCAGCCGCTCCCTCCATCCACGAGGAGGAGGTTGAGGGTGGTAGTCATAGTGCCCATTCTCATCTGGCTCCCCTCCCATGCTCTGTGGGGTGATGGCTTGGTACGTCTGGCCATTTAGGAGGCCGCGCCTCTCAGGCGTCGAGGGGCGACCCATGTTTCTGGTAGCAAGGATGAGGCCACCCGTGCTAGTGGTCGACGGTGGTGAGGAAGAGGAGATGGCCTGGTAATTGAGAGAAGGCCTGCTCGAGCTGTCCAGGGGCGACGTAGGCGATGGTGTGTAGGCAGGGGGAGCCTCGCTGAAGAGTGACGAGCGCTCTGAATATATCGTATTGCTGCGGCGGGAGCGGTTGGATGAGGGTGTAAACCCTGTAGCAGATGACGACGTCGCCGAGGGCGTGTACCTGTGATGGTGGGCCGGACCCGACCTCGAGGATGAAGAGGTAGCGGTTGTAGGACCCGTGGCAGTAGAGGGTGGCGGATGTGGATTCAGCAGCGAGAAGGCCGAAGGGAGAACAGCTGCTGGGTGGCGATTGTGCGGACCAGCGGTGATGTTGGTGGCGAGATTTGCATAGTTTGTAGGAGTAGTAGTAGTAGTAGATTCTGGAGATTCATGATGGCCACCGGAGGACGAGAAGGAGGGAAAGGGACGTCTGTTTTGATCGCGCTCCTCTTGGGCCTCTCTTGCTTTGCTCTCGGCAGTGGACCCTTGCTCTAGTGACGGGTCTGACACCCAGACATCTGGGACATGGGGTACTTGGGACGATAGGGGTGGCAACGCGGGCGAAGACGTGGCACCAGGTACCTCGAGATGATCTGTTGGTTGCTGAGAAGGAGAATAGGTAGACAGGTAGGGATGGCTCGGGTCATCCTCACTGCTGGGCTCCGGTCCAGAGATCCGAGGTCTACTTCCAGAACCAAGTCCAGATGCAGCAGGACCTTCTCCTGGCAACACGGGACGTCGACCAAAGTATCCATCTGATGGCGACAGTGCTGCTTCTTGTTCTTCTTGTTCCTGTTCTGGTTCTTCTTCTGCTGTCTCATCTGGCTGGTGGTGACCATAACGTTCACCGTCAAGACCATTGACGACTTCTCCTCTTCCTCTATGCGCACCAGTATTTCCTCCATCTCCTGTCAGGGCGGCATACAGATCCTCGTCGGCATCTGATAGGTCGTCAAGCCCACTGTACATGTTGTCGGAATAAGGAAAGCCAGACATTGTCTTGTGTATATAGGCCAGTACTGCAGAGGAGGGGGGGAACGTGCCCTGGTGGGGTGTGAACTCCCTCCCGCGGCCCGAAACAGCTTGGCGGCCTGCTTTGAAACTATCGCCAAGAACAGAAAACGCAGCGAACCGTGTTGCGCAATGGAGAGAGACAGAGAGAGAGAGAGGGTATGTGCGAGAGATGTGAGACGTGGGCCTCTTCCCTTCCTCCGTTTTCCGCTTGGCGTGGAGGTTTCTTCTTTTTTCCGCCCCCCTCTTCTGCTTACTTTGAGGACGCAATTGATGATGCGTTCGTTGTCTATTCTATAATGAGTAGCACGAGTGGAGGGACAAAAACAAAAGAGGAAGACGACGACGACGACGACGACGACGACGACGACGACGCAGCCCACGATGAGGAGAATGTAGCCAAGAATACCATGTAAGAAAGACGGACAAAAGTTGAGGCGCGACAAAAGAGAAGAAAGGAAAAAAAGAAGGAAAAAAAAAGGATTCGCGCCTGGAAAAGAGAGGAAACAGGCACCGGTCCTAATTTACATGTATTTCCCCCCAACCTTTCTTACGACGGGCCAAACAGGCAGGAACAAGGTTTGTGTGAGGAAACCCCCTCACTTCCTCATCGTTCCTTCCTTTTGGCGAGGGCTAGAGCTGCATCGTTGACTCAAAAGCTTCGTCAGCGCCAGCAAAAAGACTTGGCGGCCTTCCTTGAGACCCTCCCCCCTCCCCCTCCCCCGCCTTCTACTCCGCTGCGTGTGTGCTAATGAGTGAGCATGGCGAAGCCTCAGCACCAGATAACCATGTGCAAAAAGACCAACAACCATGCCGAATTCCGAGGGCCGTTATCGTCTTGATGCCGGAAGGGAAGTTTGGGATACTCAAGGCACAGCGCCCGTCAGCAAGGAACAATATCCGACCGAATGGGTTCCAACGTTTGCCCCTCCCTCCCCCACCTGCCTCGGGCTCAGTGGTTCGTGGGAAGCGCAAGCTTAACGTGTATGCACGTAAGCTTAAATCAGGAGGGGGGTTTAAGATGGCCTTGAACATCTGCTCATTGGTCAGTTTGCACCTCGAAGGATTCGAGACTTACGAATGCTACAGTACTTTTCGCAAGGGGGGAGGACGCGTGCGGTGACGACTTCACCTGAAAGGGGCAAGGTGAGAGAAGGGCGGGGCATTTGAAGTCAACGATAGTGTAGGAGTAGATAAGGCATATCGGATCACCTGAGTCTTGACTTTTGTTATGACGTTTGCTGCTTGCATAAGCTCTTTTATGCAGCTTGATTTTCGAGTAAAGGCTCCTCCTTCGTGGAATATTATCGTACGAGCATCGCTCAATTGTCGATATGCATTCATCAAGCTGTGGACCAACCACATGACTTCTTCCTTTGGCGCCACAATTGCCTCCTCCAACCCATCATCCATTTTACTCTCTATCCGAGTATGTTGTGGGGAAAAACCCCTCTCCAAATCTTGTATCTGCCATATCTGGATCTTCTCTGGTATCATCATCTTCCCTCCTTTATTATTTGTTTGTGTGTGCGCGCGCGCGTGTGTGTGTGTCACTTGCCCTCTCCACGCGTGTCTCCAACGCCTTTGGCTATTTTGACCAGTAAAACGAATCCAAATTCAATCATAGGCCCACCTTGCCTGTTTCCACCAAAACGCCATTCGCAGATGCTGTCGTTTTGCTTTTTTCTTTCTTTCTTTTTTTTTCTTTCTTTTCTTCCTCTTCTTTTTCTTTCCGTTCTTGTCGTTTCATGCTGGCTATCTTACCCAGCTTCCACCCCTTCCCCCCCCCTCTTGATACGATACCCATTGACCATTGAAAAATTCGTCCTTCCCGACAAGCTCCCATCAGTAAAACTGTCCGGCTTGCGAGAGAAAGCCTGACAAGAGACCCGATGCCACTGGTCGAGTGTAATCGATTTTTTCCTCCCCGCTGCCCTTGAGAGCCTGGATCTGCTTTCAGTGCAGGCCCATGGTCCGCTTCGAGCTCTCGTAGACGACCCAGGTGATGCTTAGCGCCGGGGCGACCTTGAGGAGGTTGGGTGTCAGACCCTTGTACATGCCGCGGAAGCCCTCGTTCTTCCAGGTCTTAGATGTCACATCCCAAATGCCGGTGTAGGTTGGTGGGTGCATGCGCGTGCCCTGGGTCTGGAGGCGGGTGCGCAACACGTTGATCGGGTACACAGCCGTGGCACCAAAGGCGCCCGAGCATGCGCCGATGAAACCAGTCACCAGGTTGCCGGGGGCCGCGTCTTCCTCATGAATGCCGTAGTAGCGCGCCTTCTGGCTGGTGTAGGTTTTCTTCAAGAATTCAAAGGTGCCCATGTCGATCGCGCTGTAAGGGAACATGCCCACGAGACCCATGGTAAGGCCACGATAGGCGGAGCGAAAGCCGCCCTCGACCACCATCTTGCGGGCCGTCTGCACGAGCAAGACGTTTCCCGTGGGGCCGCCCTGGACAGTCTCGCACTGTAGGCGGAACTTGAGGGTATCAACAGGGTAGACGCAGGCCCTGGCAACTGTTGTAAGTACGGATTGATTTGTACATGGGAGGTGGGAGGTGGGGGTGGGAAGGCTTGAAGCGGGTCGACTCACTGTGCCGCCATGCCTGCGAAACCACCGGCCACGAACTTGGAGTACGGATTGATCTTGGTGGGATCGCTGTGTCCCTCGAGCGTGGCCAGGGTGCGCTTGGCCGCCTCGTACGAACCGAACTATCAGATCCAAGGTTAGCGGCTATCAAGACCCGTTATGCCTGAGTAGCAGAAACCTACCTTGATCGCCGTCTCGGGCATGATCTTGAGGACGTTCAGCCCATTGCCTGTCATCCATGTTAGACACATATCTCCACGACTGGCTGAATAGACAGGCTCCACCAGCATCAGACGCACTTTTGGAGAGGGGGGGGGGGTGTCATGAAGACGTGGTGAAGGGGCTCAGGAGTAGACGAGCTTACCAGCAAAAAAGGTACGGATTCCGCCAGCCTTGTACAGTTCGCGGACGGCGGCGCCGATGGACTTGACTCCACCCCCGCCATTTGCACCTGTGGCGACGAGAAGCGCGACCTTGATACGGTCTAGGGGCGCCGTCGCGGTACGCGAGACACCGCCCGCGAGAGCACCAGCGAGGAAGTAACCTGGTTCGGGGAGGTATTGTGTTAGCCCTGTTTTCGAGTCTTCATCCTCATCATATTCTATCTCATCGACATCAATCTCGCGCGAATACAGCTGGGGCTCAGGATCGTGGTGGTGGCGGCGGCGGCGGTCATCGGGGTGGTGGTTATTGGCATCCAAGAACTCAACGTCGACATTGGATTGCTTGTTAGAAGTACCTGATGCGTCCATAACCTGGAGTCCCTCAGCTGCAGTGCCAGTGGCCTGCTGGACTGCACTGGTGGGGGTGGTGGCGCTGTCGGATATGCTGCCTGCTGCAGCTTGAGGATATGAGGAATAGGCTGCAGCCATCCTATCCTCTTTGGTATTGTTGTTCTTCTTCATTTTGGATTGGCTTGATGGATCAGATTGTGGCGACGTGGAAGGCTGCTGTTGTCGTTGTTGTTGTTGTGGTGTGGGGGCGGTGGTAGTGTTTGATTGAGAGGAGGGTGAGGCTGTCGATGTTGTTGTGGGTGGAGATCCAGGTCCAGGTCCAGATCCAGGTCCAGGTTCACCACAGAGTTCAGAAGTTGGAGGTGGGTTCAGGTAAGGAGACTGTTCAGGAGGGGTGGGTTGTGCGAGCCTGAGAATCGACCCAAAGAGTGCTTGAAGAAGAAAGCCCGTCGTACCTAGACCTTCGAGTGTTTCTTCTGTGACCATAGAATCTCCCTCAGCGTTCAGCATAACAACAGAGCTGTAGTATGAGAGCGCTGCCTCCAGTGGAGAGCCGTTGGTGGTGGGCATAAATAGGAGGAAATCACTTCGTGGATTTTGGTGAATTAGCAAGATTTCACTTGGGGGACATGGAGGAAAACCACCTAGATAGGGCTGCCCTTTTCTTTTTGCTCAATTTTCACCAGCCCTTCCTAGCACCTCAAGATTCATTTGAAAAGCATCTGAGCGCATCTCTAGGCTGTGAACCAGTACCCTAGCTCCCCATAGCTTTTTTTTGGGGGGGGGGGGGTTTGTCTTTTTCTCTCCTTCTTTTTTCTCCCTCCAAAATCTCAAGATCACAACAAGCAGCAGGAGGAAATTGAAGATGACGAGCGCAGAGAAATGGAGACATGCTTACCGCCACTCATCAAAACTGATGTACCCATCGTGATTCATGTCAATCTCGTCAAAGAAGCCAGCTAACCTGCGCCTGGGCACAGACAGACCTGCTTTCTGGAAAGCTGCTGCCAGCTCGTCAGGCCCAACCCTGCCATCATGGTTCCGGTCTATGGATGTGAAGAGGAGAAGCAGTTGACGCTCAGCAGCCTCAACAAAGACTCGAAATTCTGTATAGTATCCATTTTAAGATCAGCGATGCGCTCCGGAAACATCAGGGCCCCGTCTCTCCGCCAATCTAAAATAATCATACCTTCGTATTGGATCTTGCCGTCATGATTCTTGTCAACCATCTGTATGATCTCCTTCATCATGTCATCGGCGTTTTTCAGGGCTATATCTCTTCATCAGCGGTTGCTTGGGGATGTCATATATATATTTATATATGTCAAGCAGCTCACGATGGTCTATCCTCCTCAAACCCTTCTGCAGGCCCTTCAGATCCAGCTCGTTCGTCCCCTGCGGGTCCAGCTTTCTCCACAGCTCCTCGACCCTCTTGTCCCGCTGATTCTGCGATTCTGCCAGCTCCATCTCGAACTCCTTGACCACTTTTGTGATCTGCATCTTCGCTACTGGTGTATCATTGCACGGGGAAACCAGTTTTGCCGGTGAAGGGTAGGGAGAGAGTCGGAAGGCGTTGTGGACAAGGGAGCGGTGTTGGAACCCAAACACAAGTTGGGTGCGCTCTTCCGAGAGGGAGGGGTGATGGGTTGCGTTGCGCGCCGTTTGCTATGTTCGTATCATGGCTCGATGTGCAAGATGTTGGCTTGTCGCAATCGTTGGATGAGGTCTGGCGCGCAGTCGCAAGGTGCACCACACCAAGGGGCCTGTGGTACTCAGAGGCGGCAGTAGAGACTGACTGGTGTTATGAGATAACTGTTGCCTTTCTCAATTGGTTTTCCTGGCTCTGTGGTAGGTAGACCAGGTCGGTGTGGTTCCTGTGGTGGTACTGGTGCATCAGGAGACAATGACCTCAGTTGAAGCTCTTTTTGTCGCCGTTGGGGAAGCACAGGACGTTCATCAAACTGCTCAGGCCTTTTGCCCAGGGCTTGTCTGGGTAAGGATGGCGGCCCTAGGCCTGCCCCCCACTTTCTGAAGCTCCATCCTGGTTTCGACCTCACCCCACGGACCTCTCCTTACTCGGCCCGAGGCGCCCACGTCACTGGGTGTCTCTCTTTAGTGGGTTCCCCTAAATCCCCAATCACAGGGCATTCATAGTAAGTGGGTTGACCTGAAGGTCCCTGATTTAACCCCGCCAGACAATGAGTAATGCCTGCTAGGAACCGACCGATCCGCTGCTGCTGAGTGGTAATCTTCTCTCTTTGAACCACCACACAGCACAAACAAGCAGCACAGTACAGCCATTGGGATGGGGTTGGGAGACCCTGTTCTGATGATTATTTCCTGGCTGCTATGGCGGCCAACTACTGGGAGTCCACCCAGCGAAAGCACTGGCAGTTCACCAAGGAGCAGCTGGCCTCGATGCGCCAGAAGCTCGAGGATGAAGACCCGGCCCTGGTCCAGAGCTTTGGTCTGCCACAGCTACGACACCTGAACATATTCTTCAACCAGCGTGGGCATCCTCCCTTCAGCCATTCCATTCTCACATGGGAGCACCAACAGAAGCTAACAAAAAGTGCTCGTCATGTGTGTGTGGATAGAGACCAACCGCCTCGCGAAGAGACTCGGAGCTCGACAGCAGGCCATCGCCACAGCCCAGGTCTATATCAAGCGCTTCTACATAAAGGTCGAGATCAGGAGGACCAACCCTTTTCTTGTCATGGCAACTGCTCTGTACCTGGCATGCAAGATGGAGGAGTGCCCACAGCATATTCGGCTTGTGACACAGGAAGCTCGAGGTCTCTGGACGGGTATGTTGGTTGACTTCCCCTTCGCACCTGGGCGTTTCCTCCTTCCTCTCCCAACAATAAAACAGATGCTGACCATTGCGTTGCCAGACATGCAACTCTTCCACGAACCCTCCAAGATTGGCGAGTGCGAGTTTTGGCTCATCTCTGAGCTAAACTCCCACCTCATCGTGCACCAGCCCTACCGTACCCTGACTAGCCTACAATCCAACCTAAACCTGACCAACGACGAGCTGGCCCTGGCCTGGTCCATTGTCAATGACCACTACATGACCGATCTTCCGCTGATCTACCCACCACACACCATTGCCCTCACCGCCATCCTGCTAGCCATCGTCTTCCGGCCCTCTCAGAACAGCGGCGCCGCGCAGGGCCAGGCCCAGAGCCCGAGCTCGAGCCAAGGGTCCGGCACGGGAACAGCTGGGCTAGGGACACCCAACGTGGCCGGTGTGAATGCCATGACCAGCGCGCTGAACCAGCTGCAGCAAAGCCGCCAGCCGATGACCCCTGGTGCTGTGCAGGGCCAACAGTCCGGCCAGCAGAGTGGTGTGGACAGTGCGCAGAGCAATGCGCACAAGATCGAGCGGTATAGCAAGGTGCAGCGTTTCGGACACTGGCTCTCGGAGAGCAGCGTTGATCTCGAGGCCATGGTGGACTGTACTCAGGAGCTCATCTCGTTTTATGACTGCCACGAGGCATATAACGATAAGCTGACGAGAGAGCAGATCGTGCGGTTCATCAAGGCCAGGGGACTGGATAAGGGATGAGACAACCTTGGCCAGTTTACGCAGCAGAAAAGCAAGCGAGGAGAAGAAAACTATAGTGCATCCTTGTGCTAAGCCCGGATCAAGATGATCATATCTTGGGGCCCTCAGACTTGGGCCAGGGAGTGCCCAGTCACCGGATTGACGAGTTCCCAATCACGTTTTAAGGATCTGGCCATCAAGTACCGAGTAGTATAGTCTCGGGGTGGCCATGGAGGGAGGAGAGGAGGAGTCGGTTCCCTTGGATTGGTCCCTGCACCAGCTGCCTTGAATGGCAACCTCCTGAAGTTGGTTGCGCAGCCACAAGCTCGACCAACCTATTCTCACACTCAGCAAACTTGCTCATGCCCGTACGCTGAACCCTTCGCAAGATGACGGTCGCCATGAGCTCCCGCGTCGTGACCCACACAATGAACTTGTCATGATGATGACCTTGCCTTGAAGCGCTCATCATTGGGGGATGGACTGGTGTTTGTGATAAAAAGGATTCGCATTAGGAATGCTGAGTTCGACCGGCTAAGGATTTTGCTCTACGACGATCCACATTGCAGCCATCCCTAGTAGACTTTAACAATGAGCAGAACCATTTTCCTCATGTTTCTCATGTCAACGGAGTACAGGAGAAGAGTTATTCCCAGGGTCAGCTGCCTGTGGCCAGCCGGAACGAGCAGCCCTGTTCACCCCGCACCCCGCGCTCACAACTCACTCGGCACTTTGAGCTGTCTCTGGGACGGCAAAAGCAAAACAATTATATATATATATATATATATATATATATATGTAGTGAGTTAAATAGCATAGGACCATGACCAATTTCTAGAGATCTTCGATTTATTCCTCTTCCTACTCACAAAATAAAGTCAAAAGTATACATCGTGTGAGATATCTCGTACGAATCTTGAAAGAACAATATGCCTGGCCTCATTCAGGAAACACCATTCCGGAGCATCACAGTCAAAGAGCTCCATCCCACCTTCGGCGCCGAGATTCAAGGGGCTAACTTTACCGATATGAGCGATGAACAGCTTGATGAGATCAAGGCTGCCTTGGCAAAGGTGAGGAAAGAGAAAGAAGAAGAAGAAAATGTATCAATACTGTAGTATTCTCACTGACCCAAACCCGGGCAAAGTACGGCTTCGCCGTCTTCCGCAACACAGACCTCACAGACGAGAGCCACGTCGCCTTCTCCCGACGCCTAGGCGAGCTCGACAACATCGCGCGCTACATCGCCCCGGGCCGCAAGCTGCGCTACACCCAGCTCGAGCTCTTCGACGCCTCCAACCTCGACGGCGACGGCGCCATCGTCCCCAGCGACAGCCCCCGCGCCCACTACAACAAGGGTAACGCCCTCTTCCACGTCGACAGCTCCTTCAACCCGCGCCGCGCCTCCTTCTCCTGCCTGCGCGCCGTGGCCGTCCCTCCCCCCGGGCAGGGCGGCGAGACCGAGTTTGCCGACTCGCGGACCGCGTTCGAGAGCCTGGATGAAGGTGTCCAGGCTCTTCTGCTTGGCGGCGGCGGCGGCAGTAATAGTGGCGCCGAGGCATCCTCGGCGCTCGTCGGTGCGCACTCCATTTCCCACAGCCGCAAGACCGGGTCCCCCGAGTTCTTCAAGGACCTCGACCTCTCCACCGCGCCAATGGCGCTACACAGGGTCGCGCAGGTCCACGAGCCCAGCGGCAGGATGAACCTATACGTCGGGGCGCACCTGCACCACATCGAGGGGATGGAGGCCGGGGAGTCGGCGGCGCTGATCAGGATGTTGAACGAGCATGCCACGCAGGCCCAGTATGTGACGAGCGTCGAGTGGCAGGGCGAGGGGGACCTGGTGATCTGGGATAACCGGGCTGTTCTCCACAGGGCCACGGGCGGGCCGTTTGAGGATAAGTTTAAGAGGGACATGAGACGGACGACGGTTCACGATAGTGGTACTTATGCGTGGGGTTTGAACAGGGTAGGGGCAGAGATGCCTGGGTTCGACTCGACTTCGAGACCAGGGCCAAAAGGATAAGATGTCGAGGTTGATTACAAAAAGTTTGATAGGAGAACTTTCTTGACTTTGGTCTGGCCTCTACTGAGTTCTATTTCACCACCGCACTGGCTGGCCGGTCTTTCGGAAAAACATAGCCTGGCTTCCCCTCCCCCCTTCCAAAAATCTGGGTCATCTCACCAACAAATGAGAAGGTCGCTGGCTCAATGCCAATGGAAAAAAATGCCTTTCTGATCCTGAACTCCATGCATCAAAGATACAGAGATCCCTCTCCATCATCCACCCAAAGCCCATCATCAGTAATCAATCCATCAATACATGCTCGGGTCGTGAGCCGATAAAGAAAAGATGAAAAGGAAAAAAAAAAAAAAAAAAGAGGGGGAAAAAATAACAATAGATCAATAAAAGATGCCGGTCGTAGTTGTGTCAATAGAAATGCAATCGTAGAGTGCCGAGGGTGCAAAATGAAGTCCCCGTCGGAGTCATGAGGCAGCTGTGCATGCGGTCTCTTTCGCCTTCTTTCTCATGATGTCTTGGAATCTTTTGCCAGCCACGCGCACCTACATGACAATACAGTCCCTATCCCTCCCACCTCCACTCGCAGCAGTTGGCGGGACCCCCTGTCGATATTGACTATTGCCCCTTCTGAATCCGGCATTGGGCGGACTGTACTGGACCCCCGCAACACCTGGGGCTCGTGATGGCTGCAGCCTAGGCGTACTGCTCAACGGCACAGGGCTGCCCGTTGACACTGCCGGGCTCGAGCTCGAGTTCGGGTGACTTGGGTGACCTGCGGGCGGGACGTACGGTCTATCCTTTGCAGCGTCTTCATACGACGGCGGCGCATCGTCATCTTCTGCATCAGCGGGACGATTAACCCCTTGCGAGCGCAGAACCGGTGTCACGAGGGACCTAACGTGCTGCTGCTGCTGCTGCTGCGCGGGCCGACCACCGCGAGTTGTCGCGTTATTCGCACCGCCCCGTGCCTGGCTAGGCGCAGAGGTGCGTCGATCAGCTGGCGATTGGGGGGCTGACTGCTGACCAAGGCTGCTGGTCGAGCCCTGTCGGAGCCCGACGGGACCGCGCCTTACGGCCTGCTGCTCGATAAACTGCTCCGAGAGCTGAGCCTCGCGGCGCCGCTGGGCTTGCTCTGAACGATGGCGCTGGTCTTCTTCCTCTTGGAGCTGGAGGGCAAGCGCGAGGTCGTGATCTTCTTGCTCCTTGGGCGAAAGGGGTGGTTCCTCAGCCTGGACCTTACCCTTGCCTTTCTTCCCCTGGACCGTCGTCCATTCCTGTTGACTGCGGGAAGAAGAAGAAGCGGCCCCTGATACCGCGAACTGCTCGGCCTGGGACGGGCCCCCAACAACTCTAAAGTCGCCCGAGAAGAATTCAGACCGTTCGCCGTTCACGTCCACGAGTGACTCCCAGACAACCTCTTGGTGCCCTGCGTAGCCCGCATCGGTGACGAGAGCGAATATCTGTAGGGTTTCTGGGTGCCGGTAGAGAGTGGAGAAGTGGTCGTTCCTGAACAGGATGGCCACAGAGCCAGGTCGCATGGCCTTGGTGATGACATCGAGGCCGAAGGGCGTCAGCTGCGTTGCGGCCGAGTATAGAAAGGACTTGATGGCCAGAACATCCTGGTATATGCGTTGTTCCTCTGCTGACAGGCCCTCGCCGTTGGGGTTGCTGAGCTTATCTTCCAGCTCTTCCTCCCTAAACAGGATGTTCTGCGCATCTTCGTACGACTCTGCCTGCCTTTTGAATGCGTCGTAAGCCGGGTCCTCCTTCGAAGGCAGCCAACCGTGAATCAGGGGGATCTTGAACGTCCTGTAGAATGCCATCTCCCTCGTGTCTTCAAAGGTGCCAGGGATCATGTTGTCCCTCGCGGTCGGGTGGATGTGTGTGAGCGAGGTCCGCTTGAAGGCCTTCTCGGTCTCCTCGGTTGGGACGAACCGAGGATTGACATTCATGCCGGTATGCAGCCCTTTCAGGAAGTCATACAGCTCCGTCACATCAGGCAGCGACACATCCGGGGTCATCCTCCTCTCAGACATGAGCTCATCAAAGACGGCGTTGAGAAGCAGGTCGAGGCTGATCTGCTCCCTCGTCTTAAGAGTGTTCACCAAAACAGCGTCCTCCGCGCTCACAGGAGTCGATAATGTCAGCGCATTGACGAGCGCCATGAGCGGACACGGGCCATTCGCATTCTGAATCAGGATCGGCGATTTTCGTAGTTCTTTGGTCGTCACCGCGTCCTGCCAGCTAATGTTCTTGACCTGGTATGTCTCTGCCTTTGTGGAAATTTGTGTTCCTGGTGGTGGCGCAGGAGCCTTTTCGTCGCTCCGTAGGATTTCACCGGTCTGTGTCGTGGACCGAGCAGCAGGCCCTCCAGTGCCAGACGGACCAGGTATCGGCTCGTTGTCAATCAAGTTCCACTCCTCTCCGCGGGCATCCTCCGCTGGGAGGTCTGCTGTCACAGTCCTAGTCATGGGCGCTTTGCCTTTCTCCTTCCTTGCAAGATCATCCCAAGCATGGCTATCCTCTTCTAGCGCCTCGCCCTCCAGAGGCTTGCGGAAGGAAGGAGGTACGGCAATGGGAGACTTTTCGGGTTCGGAAAGCTCGTCGCCCCAGCCAGCCCGCTCGTCTTGTGGAACGAACTGCTCGGCCGGGTTGGCCGGAGGAGGTGTTGGTGCTGTGGATGGAGCCCGCGAGGGGACTTGGGAAGCCCAGATATTATTCGAAGGTTCAAGCTCTGCTCCTGTCGACAGGAACGAGGGCGCAGTCGTGTTCTGCTTCTCATCGAGCGCGGGCTGCCACGGGTTGTTGCTTGGATCGTTCAGACTCAGCTTGGCAAGGTTCTCGGAGGAGGGCATAGGGGGCGCCTCGCTGGAAGTCGGTACGAGTGTGGTGGCACTATGCTGCGCACTTGACAGGGACATCTTCCTCCTAAAAGGGTTCGTCTCAGCAAGGTTCTCGGCTCCAGGCCCCGGTACGTCTGGGTCTGGTGTGTTGTTCGTCGCCTTGTCCTCCCAGTGCGCCTCCGGGGTGGGCAGCAATATGCTGGGACCCTCGCCATGATCAACCACGTGTGTGGCTGCGTCACCAACTCCTGCAACTGGCCTTGAATCAATTCGACCGTCATCATTGTCTTCGTCTTCGTGCTCGCTGGCGCTGGCGCTGGACCGCTCCCAGCTGTCGACGTCCGAGTCCTGGGTTTCGTTCTGCTGCACCTGATCGACCTCGCCAACGGCCGAGCTGCCGGCCGCTTCTTCGGGTGCGCTCTCCATCTTCACATGTAAAACAGAAGAGGAATCCTCGGCGGCGGCGGCGTCCTCCCCCAGGGGCCTTCGTGTGATCATTTGGAGGGGTTATTCTCGAGCCAGCGTGAGGGGCATAGGGATTGTATAGAGCCCAGAATGTGTTCTTTGAGTGTTGTCTCGTCTTCAGGTCAGTATGCAGAGAGTTGATGGGAATCCCAAGGGATAAAGCATCGAGTATCCTGTGGAGCTGCCACTCGAACACAGGTGATGGAGCAGCATGGATGATCAGCAAAGGAATGACGTTGATGTTCCACGCGGCCTGTCAGACAGCGTCGAGAAGGGCACCTGAAGTAGGTTCGGATAGCAACATGCAATCAATTCAATGGGGAGATTATGATGAAGGGAAAGACAAGTATGATCGCTGAAGGTTGAGAGCCTGCAAGACAGGCAGGTCAGAAAGACAAGCTCAGCTCGAGAAGGAGGGAAGAGCAGAAGGTGAGCAATGTCATCGTCCTGTGGCAGTCCCAGGTGTCCCAGTGTGCCTGTCCTGAGGCCCAGCCATACGGGCAGGTGGACTGACCCACTAAAGCCCACTATGAAGTACGTACATGCGGGCACTGTGAGGGGTGATGGGCTGCTGTGAGCAGGGGTACCTGAGCTGTTCCTCGGTGCTCAGCAGGCAACCGACCCAGCCACACACCAGTACTTACTTACACTATAAGCCTACAGGAGAAAACAGAGCTTGATTCCCTGGTATTCTCATAAACATTGAAAAGACCCCAAAGCACAAGCTAAGAAGAACTGCACTTCTCTTTGTTAATCTTATACCTTTTGGTGCTTTCGGAAGCACGGCAGTGCAGCTTACAAGCCCCCGCCCTTTGGTAATATGTCCCTGGTAGAAGAGAATGGGCAAAATCAGCCGGAAAGTTTGCATGGCAGTGCTTGGTTCAATTGATCGAATGAGAGTAGTGGGATGCCCAGAGGTCCACAGGTCTCAGCCCACGAGTACAGTGTTCTCCAAGAGAGCTTCCAGGCATGCAGATGCTGAACCTTCATCCAATCCAAATACAATTCCGACATTGTGTGTACTGTGGTAAAATTTCCAAGAAACAGTACTATATTTGTGGATACTCAACTTGCAGGAAGAAGGAAGTGATCCCCTCCCTCCCAAGAAAACTAAGCCCTGCAAGAAGCCTAGCAACATAACCAACCACTCTATGTAAAGGTAGATGACCAGCCCGTTGTAAATTCCAACCCATGGCCAAGTCAACATATTCTGAGATTCGGTCAAGATGGCTGAGAACATTGTGGTGTGTCTGTCACAAAATCCAGGAGATGGGAAACATAGCGCCTGGACAAACTACAAAACAAAATGATCAACCAGGCTGGATGACAGGTGAATGTAGCAGGGTTCCTTAGGTGTTGATAAACTGAGCAGGGTTATATAGTCGAAATGGTTTGTGTCCAAAGGGGATACCTGCATATTGTAGTTGGAAAAAAGGTGTTTGGTTCATTATAATCAGAGGATATCTCATGGCTCCCCCCTCAGTCTATGTTCCAGGCTGACTGTCTATAAGGCGGATTCCCTGGTCACACAACCCCCTCCCCCTCCCCCCTCTCCCCTCCCGCCCGGTTCCCCCTATATAAGCAATCCACAACAGGATCACAGGCCTTCTTCCTCCCTCCCGGGACTCCTCTTATCACTTCCCCATCGCGCCTAATTTCTCCAGCCTCCTACAGCTCGCCGGCTCATACCTGTTCGCAACGTCCAACTTCTCAGCATCCTGCGTGAACCACCCCTGGGCGGCATCGTACAGCCTCTGCTTGTACATGGTCTCCACCTCGCACTCGGCCCGCAGGTGCTTGATCAGGCCGACCTCGGCGTTGTTATCTAGGCGTGAAAACTGCGTCTTGGAGTAGCCCTTGACGTCCTGCGGGTTGACGTAGTACTTGACGTTGAACTTGGGCGTCATGCGCTCGTACACATACGGCGCCTCGGGCGTGTCAAAGACCATGCGGGGCCCGGCGGGCGCGGAGCCGCCCGAGGAGAGCGACGAGAGCAGCGGGAACAGGAAGAGGAAGATGATGGGGAGCAGGCCCATGAGGGTGTTGAAGGCGCCGTTGTCCTGGGCCTGCTCGTTCTCGCGGGGTCGTCTGCGCGGGCGGCCGCCGCCGAACTGGTGCACACGTATGCCCGGACCGCCAAAGTTGAACACAAACTGGGGACCTGTATCAAAGCCTTGCTCGTCAGTATGGACATCCCCCATGAGACTCCGCGCATGTACTCACCACCAAATGGGCCCCCGCCGCCGAAGCCGCCACCTCCAAAAAACCGCTGAAACATCTCCTCAGGACTTATATCGTCATCCCACATGCCCCCTCCCATGCCACCACCACCGCCGCCGCCGCCGCCCCCTGGAGACTGCCTCGCCGCAAAGCCGGCAAAGGGGTTCTGTGCCTGGGCCTGACCAAAGCGGCTGTCTGGGTCCCCGCCAAACCTATCATACCTGTCCCTCTTCTCCTTGTCCCCCAGGACGCTGAACGCCCTCGCCACCATCTTGAAGGCCTCGTCTGCATGTTCGTGGCCGTTCTTGTCGGGGTGGGTCAGGAGGGACTGCTTGCGGTAGGCCTTCTTGATGTCGGCCTCGGAGCAGGTGGAGCGCACGGCCTCGATGCCCAGGATGTCGTAGAAGGCGGTCGGCTTGCACCGGCGGATGCGCAGGACGGCGGCCTTTTGCTCCACCGTGTACTTGCGCTCCTGGTTGCCCTGGTTGTGGTCGCGGCTGCGCGAGGACGACGCGCCGTTCGAGTTGGAGGCGTCTGCCCCCGAGGCGGTCGCGCTGGGCGGCATAGTGCCAGGCCCTGCTCGCTCAAGAGAGAGAGAGAGTGTGTGTGTGTGTGTGTGTTCGGGAAGCCGGCTCGGACGGCAGGATGAGGGTTCCCAAGTTGATTGGTAGGGCAAGAGGGGGCGGGAGGGTGCGTCGAAGCCCTGGTGCCGGATCTACAGCTGGGGCGACGGCAAAATCGGATGTGCTGTGGTGTCGGAAGAGTGATTGTTGGCAAGCTCGGTAGGGGTTGACACGAGGGTGGATAGATGGCTGGGCAAAGAGCACCAGTGGTGGAAAGCCTGGTTGGTGAGCAGGATGTGAAGGGATGGAGTTGTATCGAGCAGCAGTCGAGGTGGAAACCCTGTCCCTGGGGGAAAATGAGGCTCAGCTGGCTATGGTGAAGGCTGGCGGCATTTGAATCTTCAGCGCAAGGTCGAGTCTGGTGATGTTGGCTGCCGAAAATATGACAATGGTTGGCTTGGCTCAGCGATATCGTGTGCTGTAGTGCTGCTAAGAGAGGATTAGGATTCCCTGTCTTTTGGGAGGGGGGGGGGGTGTACGTGGCTTCTTGCTGCTTAGACAGCGCTGTCTGAAAAGGTCAGCCAGCCTGCAGAATGGTGGCAGGTAATCAATAAGAGAGTTCAAGAAAGCAAGAAAATTACACTTTAGATGATCAACAATAAGGCTTGCAGATGTCAACAGATTTGATCATCTGCTTTGAAGGGAATGTGTTAAGTGAGGATTTACTGACGCAGCCTGGACACGCTGGTACCAGAAACCTTGCATCCCCCATTCTTGGGTGGTAGTAGTGGTGCAACTATGGTGCTACAGTACTGCCTGCCAATCTATCTACAGGGCTGCATACCCACTGTTTTTTTTTCTCTTTCTTTTTCTCCCTGACCAGCCAAACAGTTGGCGCTGATTCGCTGATTTGAATGTCAGCTTAGTCATTGTGGTGGGTAGCCGATGCTGAACCCCTGTCAGGCCTAAAACCCCATAGCTTTTTCACGACGTCAGTGAGCAAGATGCAGCTGTGAAAAAGGAAAAAAAGTGTCACCGAGACACTCTCATAATCACATGGTCAATTTCTTCTGAGATAAGATATAATAATTCCCTGGCATCAATTTAATTGATTCTTGCCACCTGTCTATCAAAATCACATCCTTCACAAGATGGCCGACGCAGATAATCCAGTTCCAACAAGAACACCCCTCTCAACCCTACGTGGTTGGGGTGGTAAGTCCTCTCTCTTCCTCCCCCCCCCCCTTGCTCTCCTGCTCACTCTCTCTTACACCACCATAAAAGAAATATATACACATAAGATACTCATCAACCCCTCCCATTTGTTTGTCCTTCTTTTTTATTTTATTATTATTATTATTTTCCTACTAACAAAACCCCTCCCAGAATCCTCCCTGCCCCCAATGGGTCTAGCAACCCTCATAACCTCCCTCCACTTCCGCCCCTTCGCCCGCCTCCCCATGCTCCTCTTCACTCCCATGCTCCTCCTCTCCTCCTATCTCAACGTCGCTGGCTTCAAGATCGACGCAGCTGGCCTCGGCGCCGCCTGGTCCGGCCTGTACATCCTCCTTGCCGCCCGCCGCCGCCCCGCCTCCCTCCGCCAAAAGTTCACCGCCCGCGGTGCCGTCCGCGGCGTGGCCATGGGCATGGGCGCCGTCAATGCTGCTGCGGGTGGATATGTGTATGCCACAGGCGACCGGGAGGCAGAGGCGGAAGAGAGGAAGGAGCGGGACAGGTGGGGGATTGAGCATGCGCGGGAGGCGAGGAAGTAGAGGGAAAGGGGGAGGAGGACGGCTGGGCTTGCTCGCTCACTGGCTAGCTGTGAAGGCAGCCTGACAATCTTGGATGGGTGGAAAGGGGTTGGGAATGGTTGGTGGTAATGGGCTATCGAGTGCGACGGCCGAAATCGAGGGAACATTTGGTTGGGAGTTTTTTTGGGGGGGGGGGGGGGAGGACTCGGGGAGCATCGTCGTTCATGGACATGCATTGAGATGGGACGCCCGTGTGTTCGTGACAAGGCGAACAGGAATTTTGAGTACTTCTCTCTTGTAGTAAACCTCTTGTAAGAGACGGAACATGGGCACTGAGGAAAACAGCGAATTCAAGCCTTGAGCCTGCGTGTCATTTGTTCCTCAGAAAAGAAAAAGAAGAAAAAAGTCTGTTCTGTCTAACGGCCCATGTTTTTTTTAACGTATTCTGAGCAGAAACTTTGTCTTTCCGTCTCTGCCATTCGTCTGCCCGATAATGCACATTGCTCCTGGTACTGTAAGCCGCTATGCGAAGCTCTGCCACCACCAAACTCCCGTCTCAACTTTTCTATCTTGTATGGAACGCGTCCAGCCAGTCAAATCAAAAGGTGCCGTCTGAAGCGCGACACGTTTCCGTTCCCCGAACGCCAGGAGGTCGTCTCAGCTCTTGATAGCCTCCATAGTACCCTGTCTATACCCTAAAGGATAGATGCCGACCAGTCGTATGCAAGGCCTCAAACAAAAGAAAGAGAAAAACACACAAAAAAAAAGAAGAAAAAAAAGGGAATAAGTCAAAAGTCCGCCAAAGAAGTGCTGGTTTGAGCCGCAGTGAATTCATCATCAACAACCTGGGCTGAGCGCCTTCGAGGGAAAGTATGGCCAGTGGATGATGAAGATAAGGTCCCAGAGGAGATGTCGGCTCGGCAACTAAGCACCGCTCATAACCTCTTTGACAGAAACGAAAACCATGATGATCAGGGCTGCCACAGCATAGAGACGAGCAGGACGGGGTCGAGGCTGAATGTTTTGAATGGGCAGATTCTCAACGAGAGGAACCAGACCGAGATGCTGGATGTCGGTAACCTGGAAGCCGTTGATGTACTTGACGTCACCATCCCTGATCTTGGGATGGGCATAGGACTTGTACTCGTCCAGGATGCGCTCAGCATTCCACTCCTGAAGCTTGCGGGTGATGGCCACAACACAGCCAGTACGGTGCTACTCCAGAGATTAGTGAACAGTTGAGGAAGAAGGATTGGGGGAAGAATGCAACATCATAGAAAGACATACTCTTCCCTGGTTGCAGTGGATCAGGACAGGGTGGTTGCGCTTGTCGTGGATCACCTCAAGAATAGCAGACATGGTCTGAACAGGGATGGTCTGCTTCTTGGTTCCCTCCATGGTGATGTGGCAGTGTTTGATGTTGTTGGTCTTCATAAAAGGCAGAAACGTCTCTGGGAATTCCTTGTCGACAAGTGTGCTGTGATAGAATTAGTCTCATGCCACTCCGTGTGGAGAGATGCTGGTGCGAGACTTACATGATGGTCCTCAGGCCCAGCTTCTCGATGAAAGGGTAGTCAGCCTCCTGGGGATAGCTGCTTCGGTAAACTCCTGGGACGACAGTGCCAAAGTTGACGGGTTGGCCAGGAATGGCCTTGTCCTCAAGAGACTCCTTTGACCAGCTGCTCTCTGTGCGCAGAGAGGTCATTGAGCTCTGGGTTCTGATGGAGGACTGGCCACTGGAGAGCTCACGCTGCATCTCAACGCTGCAGAGATCCTGACCCTGCTCGTGCTCCATAACATTGTAGTAGGACCTGCGCTGCTGCAGTCCCTCGCGGACTTCTGCAGCTTGCTTGTCCTCCACCTTGTCCATGGTTCTGTCTTCCTTGTGTGTGCTGAGGAAAGAGCTCAATCCAACCAATGTCTTCTTCTGGGTGTGCTGCGACTCTTTCGAAATATGTACCACCACTATCTGCGCCAGGACCAATGCCACTCCCAAGCCTGATCGTGCCAAGAACCCAATGAGCACAAAGTTCATGCTTTGGCGGCAGAGGTGGTGCTTTGTGTAGCTGTTCAGACCTAGGTTGAACAGAACCTGGATGACTGTCTCGCGCAGCTGAAGGTAATACTGAATCTTTCGATCTGAATTCGCGCCTGGGGGCTGTGAAAAGAGAGTTGGAGTTGATAGATGAGAGGAGATTCTTTTGTGGAGGTTTGTTGAAGAGGACCAGGGATTGGCTGGAGGGGATTTGAGTTGGTAAGAAGCGGATTTGTAGGATGGGAGAGTGGGTGGGTGTTCTGAGCAAGTTGGTGAGGCTAGTGTCTAGCCTCGCCGCCTTGGAGAGGGGGGCTCTGGATCAAAGAGCAAAGGTATTGCGATCACACATGGTCTGAATGTCCATATTGGTAGAAGTTGTCGAGGGGTAGATGGGGTTGGGTGAACAGGTTGTGTCAGGATGGGGCGTTGTGATGGACCACACACGCGACCACAGGAAAGCAGATTCGTGACAAGTTTGGGGATGTGTGTGCAACAGAGCGCAAACCTGTCTAGGGGGGTTGCAGGACTGAGGATGGGTAGAGGGGATAAGGAAGAAGGGGATGAAGAGTGTAAAGTCAAGAGGGATGTGCGCATCGAGGGTTGTTTAAAGTTGGCGCAAGGTTTGGTGGTGGTGTGGGATTGTGGAGGGAAGGTTGATGTAAGGCGCGACGACAGCTTATGGAAAAGCAGGGCAGGAAGGGCAGGGCAGGGCAGGGCAGGGGAGGGCAGCCGAGCGCAGCATAGCACAGCACAAGGGAAAAGGGGAGATTTGGTAGACGTGGGGCCTCCTTAGTGGGGTTCTCAGCAACACCATTGGTAGAGCTAATATGGGGGCTCGATGATGATCAGGGTACCCTAGTGTTGCCCTTGCACAGGAAGCTTGGGCCGTGGTGAGGTCACTGGGTTAGGGTGACGGAGGACGCCGGGGAGAGGCAAGGACGAGGATAAGAGCACCAGCACTTGGGGGTTTCTAGTTCCCCCAGCTTAGTTGGCTTGGCTGCTCAGATCATTGCGTGTATTTTCACCCCACACACCCATTACAAGTTGCATCAATAGCATGTGTCTCGACTGATCTAAAAAAAAAAAAAAAAAAAAAAAAAACAAAAAAAAAAAAAAAAAAAAGAAAAGAGTAGAAAAAAAATGAAAACCAACATATAGAGATCTCAGAACGAAATAAAATAA
>JACWRQ010000475.1:0-29045 GCA_014849955.1 Cryphonectria carpinicola | reverse complement strand
CTTAGAGCAATAATAGAAATATAAACTCTAGAATTACAAAGAAATCTTATAACTAGAAGCACTAGATATCATAAGGAAATATAAAAGCTGAGCAAAGTATAATATAGCTTCTAATCTATGAAAAAGACAAATAGCATATGAAAGAAAGAATACTTAATAATATCTCCTATTTCTCTAGATAGCAGAAATAGAAAAGGATAAACTAATATTAATATTCGCTGAAATACTATAAGAGTATTATAAATTCACAAAACTATTCCAAGGAAAACTAGATATAAGATTTCCAGAATATAGCTTATATAACTATGAAATACTACTAAAAGAAGAAACTCAACTATAGTTCTTCCCTATTTATAGATTTGATAAAGCAAAGCTAGAAGCATTCAGAGAATATCTCAATAAGAATCTGAAAAAAGAATATATCAGATTATTATAATTATTAGCAGAATATCTAATCCTATTTATACCAAAGAAAAACAGAAAACTTCGATTTTGTATAGATTATAGATAGCTTAATAATATTATTATCAAAAACTAATATCTATTATTACTTTTCAAGGAAATCAGAGATAGATTATAAGGCATATAATAGTTTATAGCATTAGATCTTAAGAAAGCATATGCATATATCTGCATTAAGGAAAGAGAAAAATGGAAAATAGCATTCAGAATTTGCTATAGATATTACAAATATCTGATTATACCTTTTGGATTAATCAATATATTAATATTCTTCTAGGAAATAATTAATTATATCCTCTGCAAATTTCTAGATATTATATATATTATTTATCTTGATAATATCCTTATCTACTCCAGAATTCTCATAGAATATAAGTAAGATATATAGCAGATATTCCAGATATTTCAAGATATATATCTTCTAGTAAAATTAATAAAAAGCTATTTCTATATTCAGAAAATCAACTATCTCAGATATATAATCAAGCTAGGATATATTAGGATATAAAAAGATAAGATTTAAATAATCAAAGATTAGCCTAAACTAAGGAATATTAGGGATATTAGAGTATTTCTCAGATATGCTAATTTCTATAAGTAATTTATCAGCAAATATAGCAATATTATATAACTATTTACTAATCTTACCAAAAAGGAAATATTATTTATATAGCAAAAGGAAAAAAGCTAAGCTTTTAGCACTATTAAGAAACTAATTACTAAAGATCTAATATTAGAAGAATTAAACTTTAATAAAGAATATAAGCTCTATATAGATTTATTAGATTATACATTTAGCATAGAACTCAACTAGTGCAATAAATAAAAATAATTATAAATAATTGCTAATTTCTCAAAGAAATTTAATAAATCAGAATTATAATATAGAATATTAGATAAAGAATTTATAGTAATAATGAAATTATTCAAGGAATAGGAATATTATCTTATAAGCGCTAAATATATAATCAAGATATTTTCGGATTATAAGAATCTCACTATATTTATAATAATGAAAAATCTCAACTAATAATAAATAAGATAGATAGAATATTTATCTTAGTTTAATTTTAAGATTATCTATATCTAAAGCAAGGAGAATACTAAAGCAGATGCTCTTAGTAGAAGAGCAGATCACTAGGATAAAATCAAAGAGAAAATTCAGAATATCTTTGCAATTAGCAAAGACAGAGATCTTATCAATATATATAGAGAACTAGATATTACCCTTAGAATCAAATATCAAAGCAAAGCACTAGAATAAATAATATCTGCAAAACAAAATAAGTATATCAAAGAAATATATAATATATTAATCTATAAATACTAAGGAATTAAGGCAATATATAAATAAATTAGGAGATATTAGAATCTTTTAAAATTTAAGAGGCAGATTATTAAAATTATTAAGGAATATAATAATTATAATAAAAATAAGGCAAATTGATATAAATCTTATAAACTACTACAACTCTTACTAATATTTAGCACTATTTGGCAATCTATTAGCTTAGATTTTATTATTAAGCTATCTCTTTTATAAAAATCTTTAACTAAAGTGCAATATAATAGTATTTTAATAGTAGTTTGCAGATTAAGCAAATATATATATTTTATTCTCTATAAGAAAAGCAATATACTAGAAAATCTTGTATATATATTCTTTAGAATAATTATAAGCAAATATAGTATATTATAAGAAATTATCTCTAATAGAGATAGGAAATTTATATCCAAATTTTAGATTTTACTTATGAAATAATTTAGAGCAATATAATAAATATCTATAATATTCTACTCTAAAATAGATAGATAAATAGAATAAATAAATTAGATTATCAAATAATATCTATAAAGCTATATTAATTAGAAATAAAATAATTGGATTAAACTGCTACTATTAGCAGAATTCGCATATAATAGCACAAATATAAGCATTATAGGAATATCTTTATTCTATGCACTTTATAGATATAACCTTATAGCATATCACAAAATAATATCTAGCAGATAAGCTGAAGAAGCAGATAAGAAAGCTATAAGATTAAGAGAAATCTATAGAGATCTTCAGAAAAAGATTGCAGAAATAAGAAATACTATAATATATTATATAAACTCCAAAAGAATTAAAAGATTAATTCTATAGAGAGAAGATAAAATCTATTTATAATAAAAAAATATCAAAATAATATAACTAAGCAATAAATTAAACTATAAAAAACTAGAATTATTTCAGATCTTATAGAAAATCTCTCTAGTTAATTATAAACTTGTAATTCCCTATAAGAGATTATATTTAATTTTCTATATCTTACTTCTCAAATTAGCATTAGCAAATATAGAATTTATATATAATATCAATCTGAAACTAAATAAATAATAATATGAAATAAAATAAATACTAAATATATAGAAATAAGAAAGAGAATACTAATATCTTATAAAATGGAAAAACTATAATTATAGCAAAAACTTATAGAAAAAACTAGCTAATATTAGCAATAATTTAATTAAGGAATATTAAGAAAATACTATCTAAGCAGATCTTCTTAAACTAGAATAATCTATAAAAAGCAATCTAATATTAAACCCTTTAACCCTAGCAACTAGGAAATTAGATTATTTAGTCAAACTAAATTCCAAATCCCAACTAGGAATCTTCTCAGAAAAAGAATCCTTAGAAACTAAGATCTCAGCTAGCTATTGCTTCTCTGCAGCATAATAATACTCCTCCTTAGCCTTCTTAGCCTCAATATGCTCCAACTTCTTCATATTATCAATACTGCAATATATTATATATATCATCTTCTCAAACTATATCTTCTTCTATTTATATAACCGAAAAATCCTCTCCTTAGCAGCCTGCAATTTATCCTCCAACTCCTGATATTAGATAGCAATTTTGTGTAACTCCAAGGGATCAACACCTTAGATATTGCAATAAGAATAATTAAACTGAATATATTCAGCGCAGCAAAAAGAGTTAGAAGGAGAAACCTAATAGGAAGAAATTCCTTAATCCTTATAAAATAAGCAAGAAGGCATAGTGAAAGAAGTTTGAAGAATAGCAGAGAGAAGATTATCATATTTCTCAGTTTTTCAAGAATGAGATTTAGGAAGTCAGGATTTGTTGATTCTATTCAATATAACAAATTAGGAAAATATAACTATATATATGAATAACTTGCTAGGATATTTATAGAAAATTATTAAGAATAATAATTGATAGAAGAAAGATGATATTATAACTTATCTAATCTATAGATCAAGAATAGATTATAAGCAAATAAAAACTAGATATTATAATTCAATATTAAGATAAGCAATAAGGATTATATAATCTAAAGTTAAGATTATAATAGGGATAAATCATTGGATTACTAGATAATCTAATAAGCTAGAATTATTTAGATTGCTAGTAATCTAAAGTAAGCTATATTAAAGAGCTAAATATATAAGGATATATTTATTATCATTAAAGAGATTATTATATATAGCTCTTTAATTATCAATCTAAGTATTTATTTGTTATACACTTAAATAGCCCTAAAGGCAGTGAATACTTGCACTCTTATCAGAACTTGTATATTTCCGTATTCAAGGATTTACACTTTGATATCGCTCTTGTTAGCATAAACCCAATCAGTACTTAGGAATCTTAGGATTACTGCAGTGCTCATTACACTTCAATATTCAAGGTTTTCGTCAATTGCCCATTTGACGGCTCTCCCCATTTCCTTCCTCTTCTCTTTTCGTCTAACATATCACGACATAATTCTTCACTGGCCATTCTCAGGCCACCCAGGATAATTATCTGCACAGCCATATCCGCATCATGCAGACCGGTATTGGTCAGCCCCTATAATCCACTACTGTGGTCGCGCAGAAGCGAGGAGCGCGATGCAAGGGAATACGAGCCAACTGCTCGCCTCAATGACACGTTGTTTGTCTCTTTCTAGGCTTATCGTCTCACCGAAGTTTTCGCTAGATCACTGTCTAGCACCCTCTTTCCCCACCCGTCCTGAGTTGATCTTTTCTACCGACGGCAGGAGGAGCGTGTCGCCTCTGCGCGACGAGAGGCCTGGCCCTCATGCACGATGCGCTCGTCATGTCCGAGTCGAGACAGGCGAGGCTTACCTTGCCTTCATTGGAGGCCAATAGTGTAATGTGCGTGTAACGGTGGCTTGGCGGCCTCCTACGAATGAGTTGTTTTTTGGTGGTTTTTTTTTCTTCTTCTTCTTTTTTTCCCGCAGCCAGCACGTATGCATGTCGGGGAGCTTCGGGGCTGAAGAAGGCTGACACCATTCCAGACCGGAAAACAGTATATGAACCCCTTTGCGTTCCCTGCCTTTGAGTCAGAGATGGTTGCTTGTCTTCAACTCCAAAAAGCCGTGAACAGAAAAATTCAATACTTCTTTCTCAAGTGCCAGACTGGTTAGGTGAAGGTTATCTACACTGTTCGCCTCGTCGAGATCCCCTCCTTGACCATGGCCAAGGGCAAATTCGAAGCTGCTGTTGCTCTCTTGAGCGTATTTGGGAGCCCCCAGATCGAGTTCTGCAACTCGTCCGTTTATGCCACCGGCCCTGGCTGTCCTGCAGACCCTCCTATTGCGGGTGGCGGTACTTGCTATAACCTGACGATCTCATCACCCCAGTGCTGTGAGCCTCAATGCTCCTTACTCCTGTTCTTTTTCTTCTTCTTTTTTTCCTTCTTTCTAGTTATTTGAGGGGTTCCAGGCTGACTTTGCTGGATGATTAGACACATGGGCAGACTTTCCTGATGCTCCAAGTGACCTGGTTGGTGATGTGAACTTTGTCTATGTCCCAGAAAGCTTAGGAGGATGCAACCTCTACAAGTGTGTCTTGTCCTGGAATGCAAAAGGCCTACTTCTTAATGTGATTAGGTGGAAATGTCATGAGATTACTGACAATCTATTGATTACTTAACCAGGACGCAGAACTGTACCACCACCCCAGATGAAGAATGGGATGCAGTCGCCTATGGGCTGTTTGATCTTGAGGCAAGGTCTCCATTTTGGTACATGGTTGAAATTTGTGATTCTTCATCCACTAACTCTGTGTCTCTGTAGTGCCGCTATCATCTGGCTGGGAATATCCAAAGTTGGGAATGTGGTTCCTCTGCTTCTTACCGTTAGGGAGTTCTTTTTGGTCTGAAAGACGAGCTGATCTTGAGCCATTGAATATCAGGATTATAGTAGTTGATAAGAAAAATATCACACAGTGTCTGCTCATGAAAAATGATGCTCTTTCCTTGACAGCCGAGAACCTTGGATTCGACAAAAATCTACTCTGTCAAAGAGGTGTTGCTGTTGTCTATTGTCTAGGAACGACACCCTTCCTCTATATCTGAAAATTCTCCTGCTGCTAGGCTTCCATCCCTCTAAATCTGAATTCCATCATACCAAGCCAAGTTGGGACATCCATCAACTCCAAGAGATATTTTACAAGATCCAGCATCAATATTTCCTTGCCAGACCCACACATCAACATATCTAATAATGTCTTCTGTCGCCCCGCCTACATACCTAAGCATATATGATGATATTAATACTTTCCGTTGGCCCAAAGCTACTTACGCATATATTAGCGCCCTCAGAGCAACCTTCAGTCTCCTCCACCTGGACACAGTGGCCCTCCTCGGACGGCCCGCCTCTACCACCTCGAACAACAAACTTGCCTCCTCGTCCTGCTGCTCCCGCAAGACTCTACAGATCTCCATGTAGCCCTCGACGGCGACGATCATGGGCCGTCTTGACTCGTCGGGCAGCCAATCCATAGTCGGCCTCGCCTCGGTGTAGATGAAAAGGGCGGCATTGAGGAGCCTCTCCCGAACCAAGACCAGCCTCGCCAGCCTGTCCTGCCTCCTGTCGTCCTTGGACATGATGGTGTCCACCACGACCTCGGGGGTCAGGCCGACCTCGGCCAGCCACGTCGTCGGCAGGTAGACACGCCCCATAGCCGCGTCCACCGCGATGTCCCGCGCGATATTAACGTACTGCAACGCAATTCCCATCCTTCCTGCGGCCTTGGCTACATCCGCCTGGCGGGCGGGGTAAATGGGGTCCCTGCTGTGGTGCGTGATCAGGGCGAGACAGAGCTCCCCAACCGTCCCGGCGACTCGGCTGCCGTACTCGCGCAGGTCGTCTTCGTCGGCTATCGGGAAGCGCCGCGCCCCTTTGGTGTCATCGGTGCGATGGAAGCCTGCATCCGTCTTGAACCCCTCTAAGAGGAGGTAGAGCGGTTCAGGTGGTAAGAGGGACGTCGGGAGGTGGGTGAGAGCAGATCGTGCCGAGGCGGGGAACTCGCTCTCGATGTAGGCGCGTATCATGTCAGCGCGCACCGAGGGAGCCGTTTCGGACTGCTTGGGCTTGTAGACGAGGTCCAGGTGATCCTTGAGCCTGCCGATCCAGGTTGAGGTGGTGAGCCCTTCTGGAGGTTCGTCGACGAGGTCATCAGCCATGCGGCAGTACGAGTACCTGGAGTATTACCGGTAATCAGTCAGTCATTCAGTCAGTCAGTCGTCTTGGTTTCTGGTGTGTGTGTGTGTGTGTGTGTGTGTGTGTGTGTGTGTGCAGCAGAGCAGCCTCTGCAGGATGATGGTCCTACGCCTTACAGTAATACCAGATCGATCCTCAGCCGCCCCGTGAAGGTCGAGCTGGCAAGATAAAAGCTCCGACTCTTCCTCTTGAGCCGCTCCACCGCCTCCTGAATCCCAGTCACGCGATCGTCTCGCTCCTCGGTCCGGTTCATGTACAAGGCCTTCACCAGCATGACAGGCGAAGGACACTCAGGGGCCGACTCGAAGGCATCCGGGAACGCGTCGATGACGGCCAGGGCATTGTCGAAGGCACCCAGCCCAAAGACGATCAGCGCGTTGGTGGCGAGGAAGAAGACGGCCTCCTCGATGTCCAGGCTCCCTACCAGCGTGGTGCCAAGTTTGGTTCCGGACTCGATGGACCATGTGCCCCGGCGCAAGGCGCCCTCGTCCACGGCCCAGAGATAGATGGTCGACAGGAGGATCGGGAGAAGAGTGCTTGTGAAGGGCAGGGAAACTATAAAGAGACCGCCGAGGCTCCAGGTCAACAAGGCGAAGGGGCATGCCCAGACCAGAATCAGACCCAGGTACGTCCCAGGCCCACCACTGGAGAACAGCCAGAATCCCACCAGGGCGAGGTCCATGATGGCAACCTGGACCAGCTTGTGCAGTGTGGCCCTGAGCCAGGACGGAGGGCCCAGGTAAGCGGCGTGGAGGAGTGGTTTGTTGACGAGATGATACAGCATGGAGGTGATGTATGCCTGTACGACGAAGAAGAAGAGCTCCTCGGCTGGGATGGCCCAAAAGGTTGGGCCGACGATGGCATGAGGTGGATAGGTCCAGACATGCTGCCGGATGAGAAAACTGTCCCAGGGTATGGTTGAAACGACGGCGACGGTGATAAGGATGAAGGTCTGATACCAGTGCCGAGGGGTGAGAAAAGGATAGTTGCATAGGGTGAGCAGGGCGGCAACAGGGACGGTAAATTTCAGATGCCTGTGTGTGTGTGTGTGTGCACATGCTTAGCCATGGGCCCAGTCGAGGATCAGAGGAGGGGAGGAGGAGGAGGAGGAGGAGGAGGAGAGTGAGAGAAAGAAAAAGAAAAAAACTTACACAAGAGCATAGTCGTATGCCATGATGAATTGATTGGGTGGGGGGTGGGACGGTAAAATGCGCTTTAACTGTGCTATAAGTACATGTTCGGCCAGGTCTAGGTTGAATTATAGTATCCTCGAGACTGGTTGGCGGAATCTCAGATCGTATCCCCAAGAATATGAAGACCTTGTCGGCGCGAATTGAACAGCATGTGCATATCACTTCTGTGGCCCAAAAACTGAAAAGTGAGGATGCAGACAGGTGACTTACAAGACGGGTATCAATCAGTCAATCAAAACGCTGGTTACAGTAGCAGAGATTCAACTCGGGATTCCAAGTGCTTGCTTGGCTGGCTGAACATGGACTCTGCCGGGGAAACGAGTGATGGTAAAGCACAGGGCGTCTATGAATGGTCAAGAGGGCGGGAAGCAACACTGAGGATAATGCTGGAGAGTCGCAAGCATGGGGGGAACTGATAACGTCTGTGTAGGATCTGGCAGAAGACCATTGAGAGGAAAGAATGACAAAAGGTTGTTCTTTTCTAATCTGTTGTCAGCCCAAGCCTTGTTGCAAGCAGTTGGGAGTGTGTAATGTTGGGTGGAGATTTGCTCTCTCTGCGCTCAGAAGAAGCTGCTCCGGACACCGATTTAGTGTTGGACAAGAGCTAAATTTAAGGCCCCCCCCCCCTGTGGCATTCGTTGATGAAATTGCTGCGCCTCTCAGTTTCAGCCGCTGCAGTGCCATCAGTTTTTTGTTTACCATTTGGTCAACCGTTTTTTCCCTCCTCCCTTTCTCCAAGGCTGGCAAAATACCAAATACGAACCATGGCATCAATTCATTATTTGCTTCATGGTCCAAGATCACGAACGAGGAGACTAACAAACATCTTTTCTCATCATTCACCTCGTGGACTCGCAATCGTACCTCGGAACGCGTATCAAGGCCGGATATTACGGGGTTACTTCCTACGCCTCGTTATTTCTCTCTCTCTCTCAACAAGTGGTGATGTCATGACTTTGGTGATGTCGCCCAAATCCTGGGTCAGGCCACAAGAAGAACCTAGCACAATCATTGATTAGCCTTCCCAATAGTACGACCATAGTGTTGTTTACAGCCTTTGTCATAGTATAAACTGTCATGGTGCTTCCGTAGCAGGGGCATGGCCACGCCATGATCTACTGGCAAAAGGTTTGTTGCGTGGACTATAAACATAATATTCAAGAGTGTCCCAAAACCCGTGCTCAGAAAGGGCTTTTTTTTCTTCTCTTCCTTTTTATTTCTCTTGTCAGCAATGATGAAAAAGCAGCCGGCAGCTCCCAAGACAGCCGTGGTCATCGGTGCGGGCGCAGGTGGCATTGGCACGGCGGCCAGGCTGGCCAAGGCCGGATACAAAGTGACTGTCGTGGAGAAGAACGACTTCATCGGCGGGCGGTGCAGCCTTCTCTACTCAGCACCCACAAGTAGTAGCAGCAGTAGTAGTAACCTGCGGGCACAGCAATATCGGTTCGACCAGGGGCCCTCGCTCCTCCTGCTGCCCAAGCTCTTCCGCGAGACCTTCCACGATCTGGACACCAGCCTGGAGGCCGAGGGTGTGAACCTGCTCCGGTGCCCGACCAACTACCAGATCTTCTTCCACGACGGGCATGTCTTCAGGCCGTGCACCGACCTCGCCTCCATGAAGGCCCAGATCGAGCACTACGAGGGCAAGGAGGGCTTTGAGTCGTACCTGGCCTGGATGGCTGAGTCGCACCGGCATTATGAGCTGAGCGTGGAGCACGTGCTACACAAGAATCACGACAGCATCAGGGCCGTGCTCACTCCCTTCTTTGCCGTGATGGCGCTGCGGCTACACCCCTTCGAGAGCATCTGGAGCCGCGCGAGCAGGTACTTCAAGACAGAGAGGCTGAGGAGGGTGTTTACCTTCGCGACCATGTACATGGGCATGAGCCCCTTCGATGCACCGTCGACGTACTCGCTGCTGCAGTACACCGAGGCTGCCGAGGGGATCTGGTACCCTCGTGGCGGCTTCCAGACCGTGCTGGCGAGGCTGGTCGATGTCGGCGTGCGATTAGGCGTCAACTACCGACTTTCCTCGCCAGTAAAAAAAATATTGACAAGTCCAGACGGGCAGACTGCGACCGGTGTGGTGCTGGAGAGCGGTGAGGCGGTGCTGGCGAATACCGTGGTCGTGAATGCGGACTTGGTGTACGCATACAGCAATCTTTTCCCAGGCAGTTGTTGCATGAACGATACGAAAGAAGAAGAAGACACTCTAAAGCCTGCTTCTGCTGCTGCTGCTGCTGCTGCTGCTGCTGCTGCTGCTGCTGCTACCAAGGCCATCTCAACCTACGCCCAGTCTCTCCGCAAAAGGGACGCCTCCTGCTCCTCAATCTCCTTCTACTGGAGCCTGTCCCGCAAGGTGCCCGAGCTGGGCGTGCACAATATCTTCCTGGCAGACGAGTACAAGGAGTCCTTCGACGCCATCTTCAAGAGGCAGACTCTCCCCGAGGATCCGAGCTTCTACGTCAATGTGCCCAGCCGCATCGATCCAAGCGCAGCGCCCGAGGGCTGCGACGCCGTCATCGTCCTCGTGCCCGTGGGCCACCTCGTCGCAACCAAGGGCAAGGAATACAACGAGCAGCAGAAGCAGCAGTACTGGGACGGCATCGTCTCGCGCGCCCGCTCGGCTGTTCTCGCTACCATCCGCGCCAGGACGGGCAGCGCCGCCCTCGAGGCGTCCATCATCGACGAGATGGTCAACACGCCGCAGACGTGGCAGGACAGGTTCAACCTCGACAAGGGCGCCATCCTGGGCCTGAGCCACAACTTTTCCAACGTGCTCTGCTTCCGGCCCTCGATACGCGCCAGGGCTCTGCGGGGTGCGTACTTTGTTGGTGCGAGCACGTATCCTGGCACCGGCGTGCCCATCGTGCTGGCTGGTGCCAAGATCACGGCCGAGGAGATTCTGCGGGATGCGGGTGTCGAGATACCGTGGAAGGACAAGGAGCCCGTTGTTCAGGATCAGGGCGTGCCACAGGAGGGTGGAAGGGCTGGTGGTCCCTTGGACCGCATTGGGCACAGGACAGTTGTCGACGAGATTGTGCTGTTGATCTTGGCCATTCTGGTGACCATTGGTGCGATCATGGTCATGAGTAATGGTCTGGGGTCTTCCTATGTGCTCAAAGGCTGGTGATTAGGTCTTCTGGGTTTAGAATCAAGTAGAGAATACAGATCAAGATATGAAGAAGCACTGACCTGTACAGCTGCCTCTTGTGAATACTGTGGTAGTAGAGAAGAGGTCAGTAATGCATCATCCTGATATGAGCTTGTAGTGCTTACAAATTCATGTCAAGCATCGAGGCTTCAGAATTTCCATTTGAAAAAGGGGGTCTGTGAAGAGGGGCTGTGGTAGAGGATGAAAGAAGGAAGGAAAGCCAGCCAGACCCTAGCAGGCTGAAGCTATCTCTGAATGGCAGGGTAGGTGCCTGCCACTGAGTATACATGGGGCACTCCTCCAACTATTTTTGGACTTTTCATTCCTCTCTCTCTCTCTGTGTGCGTGTGTGTGTGTGTGTGTGTGTGTGTGTGTGTGTGTGTCTGTCAGTTTATCAAAATTTTGCATGACCTTTCTACCGGCGAACCAATCCACCACCAAGATAATTATGTCTCAACCTCTGGTGGGTTTCACATATCTTGAGGTTGAGCCTAAATGATGCCTCAGCAATGGTCTTGCTGTAAAAGGACGGGTCCACACTTTTTGGCCAACCATTGATCCTGCAGGACCCCTGTTATGATATGTGGTCATGTCTTCTTATGTTATGTCCTCCTTTTCCAAGATATGGAAGCACGATGCCCCTTTGGAGTTAGTATGAATTTCTGAATTTATATTTACCAACAAACACAGCTAAATGTGGCAGCCCTTCCCCTTCATGCCTTAGTCTAATTAGCGTTCTCTCAGGACCCATGGAGCTGAAGCTGACTACTATACCGCAGCAATCTGTTAATGAGGGTAAGCCAAGGACGGCCCTTCAAATAAGGTCGATCACATTCCCACCAGGCCAGAAACCAAAGTCACACTCTATGTTGCAACACCACCACGACATACTTTATACAGTCTCTGGAGAGCCATGTCCACCATGACACGTACCATGCCTAAAGCCACTGTAGCTGTTGTTGGTGCTGGTGAGTTCTGTTCCATCAGCTGCATGTGGCATTCCATGACCATTTACGCAACAACGGCGCTGTCCAGTGGAGACGGGTATTACGGTATTAAATAACTGTTAAAACAGGGCCTTCCGGGCTTTCGATGCTGAAGCAGCTGCGCGAAGATGGCTTCTCAGTCACGGGTTTCGAGCGCCGAGAAAGGGTTGGTGGTCTCTGGGCATACTCGGAGGATCCTGCACACACGACTGCATTGCCCAGTGAGCCGTTCTCTGTTTCCTTTCGTCGGTGAATTCGTCTGCCTCTGCGAGAGAATGATCAACACTAATTCTTGATATGCTGCTTGCAGGGACTGTCACCAACCTGAGCAAGTACACATGTGGCTTCAGTGACTATCCGATGCCAGAAAGTAAGTAGGCCCCCTCAAAACGTAGAAAGAAGCAAATGAGCACGGAGACTAAATAGCAATCGCTGCAGGATACCCTATATTTTTGAAAGCATACCAGTTCCAGGAGTATTGCGAGGATTATGCTCGTCACTTTGACATGTTGAAAGATTGGGTTTTCAACACATCCGTCAAGAAGGCATCCCGCAACGCAGACGACACCAAATGGTGTCTCGAGGTCGACACAAAAGGCGGCCAAGGTCCCGAGACGCTCGAGTTCGACAAGGTCGTCTTTTCCCACGGCTATCAGACGAGAGCAAATACACCTCATTTCGAGGGGCAGGATCAGTACGAGGGCATCATCATACACTCGCAACAGTACCGAAAGCCTGAACTCTTCGCCAACAAGCGCGTCATTGTCCTGGGCTTCTCCTCGACCTCTGCCGACATCCTACCCGATATCTTGCCACATGCTGCACACCCCGTGTATGTTGCCCACCGGCGCGGGGCCGTCCCCTTTCGCAGGTTTCGAAAAGGTGTGCCCACAGACGCACTAGCGACCTGGCGGCGGCGGCAGATCACCCACTTCCTACAAGCCCATTTCCCCAACTTTGCTCAAATCTGTGGCGATCTGGCCGTCAAACTCTACATCAGGCTCGCGTACCCGAACATGGATCCTGAGTGGCGCCTCACCGACATCGCCAGCATCTCGCTCAAGGTACCTGGCGCCTTACCCTTCGACAACGTGCTGCCCTTCCTGCGAGACGGCAGCATCCAGTCGGTGCACGGCATCAAGAGATTCCTGGGCCCCAAGAAGGTCGAGCTCCTAGACGGGATGGTACTAGACGATATCGACGCTATCATCATGTGCACGGGGTACAACGCCGATTTCAGCGTCGTGGGGCCTGACGTCCTGGACACCAGCTTGCCAACCGCGCACGGATACGCTGCTGCTGCTGCTGCTGCTGCTGCAACATCCGAGAGTGGTGGTGGTGGTGGTGGTGGTGGTGCTAGTGAAATGTACCGCCTATGGATGAACATCTTCCCTCCCAAATACGCCGACTCGCTCGCGATGCTGTGCTACTCGGCCTTCGGCAAGTCCAACGGCTTCAGCTTCGCCGACGTCACCTCGATGGCCGTGTCCAACGTCTTCCGTGGGACACACCCTCTACCGTCACGCGCCGAGATGGAAAAGTGGGTGGACGAGCACCAGGCCTGGGTTGCCTCGCGGTGGAAGCTGGACCACAGCATCGACGCGAGCATGGTCAGGCAGTGGGAGTACCAACAGTGGCTGCACGACGCCGCGGGCACCGGCATGGAGAACCTGAGCTGGATGGGCTGGAAGGGGTGGAAGTTCTGGTGGAAGGACAGGAAGATGTACAATCTGATGGCCAATGGGGTCGAGACGGCGCATATGTACCGGTATTTTGAGACGGGGAAGAGACGAACGTGGGATGGGGCCAGGGAGGCCATCTTGAAGCTGGACGAGGAGAGGAAGAGGGTACTGCCTATCACGCCGGAACAAGAGAAGGAGTTTGTACCAGATGTGAAGGGTTGAACATTTTTGTGCATCATTTTGATTATAGACAAATTCTCAATTGAATGCTTGCTCATCACACCTGACTCAAAATGCCCTGGCCAACGCTGGTCTCTCTCTCTCTCTCTCTCTCTCTCTCTCTCTCTCTCTCTCTCTCTCCATAGACACTAATCATTCGAGACCCTACGAGTGTAATAAACCATTCTAGAACCTTCTCATTGCATGCTTTCAAGTGAAACCACACAAATCAATGCCGCTTCAACTTTGTCGAGGCAAATTCAAAATCCAAGCATGAAGCAGGCATCGAGCAAGCGTCGCGTCTACAGTGCTGGTGGTTGAGTAATCATAATTCAAGGGTAACGTCCGGTGGCTTGCGGTAGCTGATTACATGGCGTCAATGGTGGTGGTGTTCTCACTACTTTGCTATCAGCGTTTTCCCCCTAATTACTTGGATATCCAACGATATGGGTGTAGGAGAACCCCTCAACTTCCCAAGTAATCATCTCTTTGAAGATGCATAATCACCTGAAGATGATTCGAGGCCGTATATGATCACTCATCAATAATGACACAATGACGACCAACTGCCAGGAAAGTGTTGAGAGTATGATATGGAGAATCAGTCCAAAGCACAAGAATATATAACTACGTCCATTTCTCGCCTGTCTAGAAATTTGAGGCAGTTATCCATCAGAGATCAGAGCCTCGAAGTCAACTGAGCATCTGCAAACATCTACATCTGATTCCCGTACCATTTTCCTGCTTCATTATTACATAGACACATCTCGCTTCAGCCAGTTGCCCATCATGTCTACTCAATATTCTGGGATTCTCCCCGAGTGGCTGGAGAACAACAAAGTCTTCACCAAGGACACGTTCCCTACCCTGCCAGCTCCGTGGCACATGGCCGAGCGACGTCCAGCAGCCATAGAGAGTGGGAAGACCACTCTCGTGCGTACGTAGCAGTCCCCATTCTCTCGATGATCCTCTCGTCTGGGCTGACAAGAAAACGTGCTCTGTACACTTGACAAATAGTAACCTGTCTTGACCCGCGTTGCGTGCCCGAGACATTCTTTGGGCCCGAGTTTGGAGGAGCCACCTTCCGCAACGCCGGAGGCCGGGCCACAGACGACGCCATCCGCAGTGTGACCGTGCTAAGGGCTCTCGTTGGGCTGAAGACCATCGTTGTCGTCCATCACACCGGTAGGTGATGTTTTACTCCATTCACACACACACACACACACACACACACACGCACTGCCCCAGATCTGATCGTCTACTATTAGATTGCGGCGTAATACACTTGACTCCCAAGGAAATCATCGGCACGGTAGCGAAGGATGGTGCTGTGGCCGAAGCCGAGGCTGAGAAGATCGACTATAAGCTGTTCACGGCTGACCAGTTCGAGGAGTCGGTCAGGGAGGACGTTCGCACCTTGAAGAATGCCCCGACCTTGGCTGGCGTTAATGTGTACGGCTTCACGTTGGACACGTTCACTGGAGAGGTCGAGCCAGTGGAGGTATGAGCTCAGATCCGTAAAAGAAATCGCGGTATGAAGGTTTCTGCAAGGGGCACAGAACTTTTCATTCAGGGGATACACGTAATACCTGTTTGATTCGAAACACACTCGTTCATAGAAATAGTAAATCATGCTTTATTTTTGTTCATTTACCCCTTGGCTTGCGCTTGTGTGCCACCTGCTCCTTCTTTTTTGCCCTCCTTGCGTTGATAAGCTTGTTCCCACTCGGAGTACTGAAGACCATGGGACTCGCAAAACAAGGCGTGGATTGGCTCGTGGTTTGATCATAACCTCCTAACACCGCCCCCATATGTCATATGCTATGACTTGGTCGTAGTCTCTTCAGTATCTTGACTTTGCATTTGTCGAGGATCTAGGTGTGATGTGTCACATGACTATGCTATAAGCTGAGCATACTGCGTCTAGCAGCAGCACAGGAAATAAAGAGAGGCTCTCCTGTGTAGAGAAGAAAGCTATCAGTCAGTCAAAAATGAAAGGAGGTTTTTCTGCAGGAGAGCTGTCGAGGAGGACTTACCTGGCTTCGACCTCGGCTGGAATAGAGGTCTTGACGTTCTGCTGGACCGCGCCCTTCTTCTGCTTGGGGCTTGCAGGGCCAGACCCTCCTTGTCACACAATGGCCAGCGGCCCCCGCCCCAGGCCCAAGCCCAGGCCTGTAGCCCGGTCTGTTAAGCCTACAGAGTAGCTCCGGCTGTTGAGCCTCTTGAGGTTGTTCAGCCTGGTGCATGATTTTGTTGATACCCCCTTCCCCATCCTCATGTGGTCTATCCTCTTTTCATCCTGGTGTGGGATTCTCTAGCCCTGTATTATATCAGTGTGAGTTGTTGCTGCCTTGTCTTGCCTCGTGTCTTGTCTTGTCTTGTGTCCTCAAGTTGTGTCGATGTTGTTGAGGCTGGGTGGATAGGGGAGGGGGAGGTCAAAAGAAGTGATTGATGATTTTTGGTATTGACCAAACCCCCTTCCCCCCCCCCCCAAAAAAAAGTTTGACGCGTCGAGATCCATTGATGTGGGTTAGTACCTAGTAGGTATATGTAGTGATTGGCACCTGGCTCATCGACGATAACATCTTATCAACTCTTTTTGTACTTAAACATCTATAGTATCGTGTCAATCATCTACCACTCCTGCCTCAGATGTCATGCAGCCCTGCCTAGTGCCCTTTGGAAACTGGTAGATGCTTGTGGAATGAGCATTTGGGGGGTGGGGAGGTGGGATGGATGCAGCCAGTCAGCCCTGTGGCATGATTTCCTCCAAGGGAAGGTGTTGCACTGACCATTGCTCCCCCACCCAGCCATGGATCTGCTCGGCTGAGCATGGAACTTTTGACAGGAAAGGGTTGGTACCTTGAGCAACATGATGGGGATATCTGGTGTTTTGTCTGAATAGTTTTGGGCCAATGGCTGTTGCCCATTGAAGGAAACTTCACATAGACAAAGCACATACAGCTGGTATGGAGTGGCAAGAGCCCTCCCCAATGATCACAGGGAAAACATTCTTCCAGAATGTGATCATCACCATATTGCAACATGTTATTAAGCAATAGATGCCCTTGAAGACACTTATAAGTCCATCATCGTATGGATTCTGAGGTCTTGTGCCAGCCCAGCCCTTGATTAATTTGGGTTCTTGCCTTCCTCACTGCTGTCATGTCACAATTTGGTCCCATTTTGAGCAAGAGCCCCACTTCCCCTTCCCCTCTTTCCTTCCTTTCCCCTTATTTTTGGTTGCTTACACACATTGAAGCTGGTAGCTTGCCAGGTCCAAGAAGGGGGAGGCATTCGATGGGCCCATGTCCAGAGCTGGAAATGGTTGATGGCTGAGAGCTCAGACTACATATGTAGATGAATGTCTGACAAGGTTCATCTTAAGGAGCATTCTAGTAGTTCTGCAGGCACAAGTGATACTTTTGTGAAGAGCTGTAGCAAGCCGAAGTTTGTATGCCTCAAGGCTGTCGAGTCTTTTTTATTGGGCACATGCATGATCTGAAAGAGCTATGTACTCTATGGCTTCAAAATTCCTCCACACATACACACACAGAGGGAGAGAGAGATAGGCATCAATCCAGCATCATGAGGCCGCGATCCATCAACTCCAAGCTGATGCAAAGGGGGCTCTTGCCAGTCTCTATGACATAATCTCGAAGCAGCTTGATCTCCTGTTCCGACATTGCCCGGAAGGACTGGATCCTCTGCCTCAGCTCAGCAATCTTCTTGTCTTTCTGGAAGGGAGACAGCCCCTGTCCGACGAGCACTGGCTGCTGCACGACAGGCGCCAGCTCCAGAGGCTTGAAAACAAGAGAAGACAGGGCGGCAGCTGCATTTCCCTGCATCTCGCCATGGTCCAGTGTGGACATGGGGGCATCAGCAGCACCCTGCTGCTTGTCGTCATGGTTGTGGTCGAGTGTGAACATGGAGGGGACATCATCAGCACCCTGCTGCATGTTGTCCTGGCTGAGTGAGAACATGGAGGAGAAATCATCAGAACCCTGCTGCATGTTGTCCTGGTCGAGTATGAAAGGAGATGGGGCAGTAGTAGTATCAGCAACACCCTGCTGCTGCTTGCTGGGATCAATCGCAAAGGGAGATGGGGCAATGGTAACATCCTCCTGCATCTCGTTGTAATCAAATGTAGGAGGAAACATGTTGGTAGAAGAATCAGCAGCATCAGCAGCAATAGCAGCATCAGCTTCATCGGCAGCATTCTTCTGCAACTTCCTGGGGGTGATGGTGAGGGGCAAAGGTGCAGCAGCAGCACCCTCTTGGACCTTGTTCAAGTCGACCATAAGAGAAAAGGGGTCGACCTCAGGATCAACAGCAGCAGGAGGGGTGGAGGCAACAATGATGGTATCCTCCTCTCTGTGACTCCACCGGGTGCACAGCTTGAGGCACATGAACCGCTGCTGGGCTTCTGTAGCAGACAGGTTTCCCATATCTGCAGCGACACCCTCCCACTAGGTTTTTACCATATAGATTAGTAAAAAGCCTGTAGTTATGATAAAACTTCAAGGAAGCTAGAAGAAGAGAGAAGGGAGAGGGGGTAGGGGGTATGGAGGAAGAACTTACATCAACCTCATCGCTCTTGGGCATGGTCTTGGAATGCTTCATCATCATGGCTAAGAAGCGGATCTGGTCTCCAGTGAAGCCTCCGAAATTGGCAATAGTTTCAGAAGACATTTTGATGCTATCATGATTGGTATGAATGGTCAGTATCTTATGGTACGAGAAGGGCTGTGCACATCAAGAGATCCATAGCTGGAGAAGCACTGAAGCTTCTTCAGATGCCAGGTATAGATGAAAGTCGGGACAGGTAGGGATGGGGTGCCAGATCTGATCCATCAATAATAGGCCATGTGAGGAGTGGGTTGGAGGAGAGGCTGAAAGGGGTTTGTGTGGTAGGGGCGTCGAAAGGAGTCGAGAAACAGATAGGGAGAGGTATGCTTGGATGCTTACAAGGATGCGCGTGGCTGTGATTCTATTTCAAGTCAGCTGGCTGTGGTTTCCATCAAGAGAAGGCTTGAGAGGAGGCTGGGGAGGAGGCTGGAGGCATTATTACCTGGATTTGAGTTGTTTTCACAAGATGGCAGCTTGCAACAATGGACAAAAGGTGGGAACAGGTGATGCTGTTGGACAATGCGCAACTGTGCCTCTGTTTCAGGTCAGCTGGCTGTGATTTCCATCAAGAGGAGGCTGGAGACAAGGCTGGAGGGAAGGCTGGAGATATTATTACCTGGACTTGAGTTGCTCTGGTTCTGAAGACAAGATGCTGGGCTTGCAGCAGATGATGGACAAAAGGTGGGATGGGGATTGTTGCTGAACAATGAGTGCAAGGAAGAGAAAGAATCAGGAGGGAGAAGGCGGGGCAGTCAGAATAATTTTCTTAAGCAGTGGAAGAAATGTCGAGTGTCGAACTGCCAAATCAAGAGGTTGCAACCCAAACAGTTCCTTCCTAAGATTAGCGGCCAGGCATCCAGAAGGCAGGCAGGGTTAATTTGGTCTGTTATTAAAAGGAAAGAACAAGTGTATCAAAGGAGAGCTACCTGGTCTCTATCTAACTGATAAGACAACCATGACCACATCTTAACCCCTTGACTCCTATGCTAGCTGTACAGATACTATGTAAAAGGAACCTTCAGAGCTCTGGTCTGCCCTCATCAGCTGTCTTTGCAGCTGCGCTGTCACCTTTGGGAGGCAGCTTTTCTTTCAGGAAAGCCTCTACATCATCAAGCTCCTCGAGGGCAGCCGAGTGGCCAAGGCCCCTGCAGAAAAGGATTAATATTTAGTCATACTGGATCAGGGGTAAAGAAACATCGATGGGAACGGAGGGACATACGGGTAGATCTTGTGGGTGACATTCAGCCCGGTGGTGTTCAGCACCTGGTAGCTGAGCAGGCTCAACTCAGGCCTGACGAGGGGATCCGAGTCGCCCTGGCACATCAGGATGGGCGTGTTCTCGTTCATCTTGGGCCCGGCGCTCAAGACCTCGCGGAACGTCTTGCTGAGGAGCAGCCATCCAGACATGGAGACGATGGCTGCCAGCTTGACCTTGGACATGAGGCCGGTGTAGATAGACATGGCACCACCCTGGCTGAAGCCGCCGAGGACGATACGGTCTGCCGGTATACCTGCATCAATCTCTTGCTGGACGAGAGAGTTGAGGTACTCTGCGGAAGCCTTGATGCCTTGTACATCCTCGTTCTCCCGCATGGTCTCGACACCTCCATTCAGAACTTTCTGTGCCATTTGATTGTCAGTCAGAGAGGAACCACCGTCGCGGGGGAGAAGAAGGTTACTACTCACAATGTCAAACCAGCCTGGCATCTGGTAGCCGCCCTGCAGAGGAGGAGTCAGCACATATGGGATCAAGACAAGATGATGATGTAGCCCTGGAGGGGGTTCTCTGGGCAGCTCTGCTTACATTGCAGGTGATGGGTATGACGGGGGCATGAGGCAGCACAAACTTGACCTCGTCAAGTCTCTCCCTCCGCCGCCAGTTCTCCACGCTACCAGCCCATCCGTGTCCAGTGTCGCCCAGGCCGTGAGAGAAGATGACGGTCGCTGTGTGTGTCTTGACAGCCGGGAAGACGAGAGGAGCCTTGTAGCGCAGCGCCATATTGACGAGCCTTGTCTGTTGGTGGTTTGTAGGTACGAAGTCGTCGAGGTCGAGGACACGGGCCGAGATCCGGGGGCTGATGTCGGATGATTTTGAACGCCTCGTTCGCGATCCGATGCTTCGAGTGGAGCACACGGATTTTTTTTTATAGGGAAGTTTCTCTCGCTCTCTCTCTTCTCGGATCTGGAGTGTCTCGCTGGATGTGAACGTGAGCCCTCTCAACTATCGGTCGAAGTGGGTTCTCTCCTCTGTCGCCGGAAGCTGCACCGCGCGCCCAGAGCCGCAAAATCGGACTTGTGGGTTCCGTAACTTCGTGACAGGGGGCTCTTGCCGGGGGGGGTGGGGGGAGGCACTGGAGGCTACAGTATGGGAGGGGGTCAGGAGAACTATGTAGGGGTCAGGGATGAACCAGCCAGCATGACGATTTATAAGTCGAGGGCCTCGATTAGCTCAGCACTTCAACTGGTCCTCGTTGAAAAGGATAGCGCCCATTGCTTTAGATTTGTCAGTTGAGCCAGCCTCAGTATGGCTTCATTTCATCTCTCTGCGTGTACATAAATGGCTTCTCGGGTGCCTACTAGGGGTCTTGTCGCAATAATCTCCATCATCATCGCCTTGGTGGCTGCTTCTTCCTATGCTTCGTTCATGCCCATCCCCGAGCATCTCATGTTTTGGCGAACCTCAAAAGCAGCCCGATCATTGTCGAAGCGAATCTCTGTGACACCACCTTCTGGTGTAAACGTGACCATGCCGGGCAGGGCACCAGTCTACTTCCTTAGCCATGGAGGGGTATGGTTCTAATTTTTTTTTCTCCTTTTTTTTTCTTTCTCTCTCTTTTCTTATGGTCGGTCCCCATTCCTTGCAAACCTGACTAACGCGATTCGTCAGCCGAATGTCATGTACGAGAAGGACCACGAGGTCTATTCTATCCTCCAGAACATTGGCAAGGAGATCACCCAGAAGGTGAAGCCAAAGGCCGTGGTGGTATTCAGCGCCCACTGGCAGGCCAAACCTGATTTCATCCAGGTCAACAATGCACTGATGACCGACCTTATTTACGAGTTCGTCCCTGCCCTCCTTAGTTTAGAACCCCAGAGTGACCACTCTCCCCTCCCAAAAAGGAAGGGGAGGGGAGGGAGGAAAAGGCTGTCTGTACGAGGAAGCTGACTGTTTGAACACACACACACACAGCTTCTATGGCTTCCCAGATTACATGTACAAGGCCACATACCCAAACCAGGGCAACCCGCAGCTGGCAAGTCACATCATCGACCTCCTCTCCTCGGCCGGCATCCGGGCGCAGGGCGTGAAGCGCGGTCTCGACCACGGCGTCTGGGCCGGCTTCCACGTAGCCTTTGATCCCGTCGAGAACCCCCTCAACGTCCCGATCGTCCAGGTCTCCCTCTTCCACTCCGAGGACCCGGACCAGCACTACCGCCTAGGCCAGGCCGTCGCCAGCCTCCGCGACGAGGGCGTCGTCATCATCGGTGCCGGCATGTCGGTGCATAACCTGCGCGATATGTGGAGCATGATGGCGTCCGACAACCCAAAAAAGCCGCTGCCGTATGCCGTCACGTTCGATACTGCACTGAAGGAGGCCGTGGAGGCTCCTGTTGAGGAGAGACAGATGAGGATGGCCGCCGTCTGCGGTCGCCCAGACGCCAAACAGGCACACCCGTACGTCTTTTTTCTTTCTCTTTTTTTTAAAAAAAAAAAAACCTCCTTTTATTCTCCTTGGTGGAAAACTGCGCCCCTTTCTCCTCTCTATTCTGCTAGATATGATGACATGCCCTGTTCTCAAGGAAGAAAGGGAATGACCTCCACATCCCTCAGTGCCTGGTTGGATGGCTGCTAACTCTCGGGCGCTGTTTAGTTGGATGGACCACCTGATGCCCGTCCACGTCGCCGCTGGGGCTGCTGGTCCAGATGTCGGGAAGCAGCTGTGGACAATGCAGGAGGGTTGTTTCGGCTGGGCTCAGTACCGCTTTGGAGAGGTCCCAGGGGACAGTTAAGTAAAAGAGCTTGGGCTCTGCATCATTTCCCAAAGGCATCGTTGCATCATCCCCAAAACATGGGCTAGTATGCAGGCTGTGTTCCAACAGCTTCAGGCCCAATTTTCCTTTTTCCACTCTGTTAGGCTTATCGAGAAGTAGAGATCATCTTCACCCGAAATCTCACAGGTCCATGGATGGGATGTACGAAAGATCCAATCGAATCAGCTTTCTCGGAGGATTGACCTGCTTTCTCGTCTCGGTCTCGGAGACATACTTTTTTGACGTACCGTGGCATGTACAATGACCTGTGGCAGTCCTTTGCGTCAGCACGGCCATCACAGATACGTAAATGGCCCAAACGAGACTTTCATCTCGCACGATCTTGATGCTACTGGTCTTACGAGGTGGATAATGTTCAGTCCTTTCCAATTTCCATTAGCCAGGCCTACCTCCAGCCTGCACACGTGGAGGCCAGCTTCGAGGAACATCTTGTCTAGTTTAATGGTTGAAATGCTGCATTGAGACATCTTTGGAGCTATACACGGTCCTATGGAAAAAAGAAGGCTCTCAGGTGTAATCAATACTTCAGTAGCACTGGGTTGCTTCGCGGTGCAAAGCCGATAACATACTTGTAGTCATCAGTATAGAAGCTAGTGACGATGGTCAAATGGGTGCAAACAACCCACGAAAGGCTGAAGTGAAGATGACTTTTCCCGCATATGAGAAGTTCAAAGAAGAAGAGGAGGGGACAGAAAATCCTGGTATGTCGGTCTCACTTTGGGAGATATCGACTCCTGCTGAACACATTGCTGATCGTGCTTCCAATGGTATTGCCACCCTGCATATTGCTCGCTAGGGCCTCCTCCAGGGCTGATTGGGTAACGGAAGCATCTGTGGACTCGAACATGATCAGCACCGAACAGGTTTACATGGAAAGAGCATCATAGACAACCAAGAAAAGGAAAATGGTCCCTACCGTCCAGATCACTAAAGCTGCTCCCCATACTGGGCGTGCCCTCACTTCCCTCTCGCGAGAAGCCCTTCCCCTTCAGCTCGACCGTTCGGCGCGGAGAAAGGGGACCAGAGAGCTGTCTTCGATCGCCGGGCGAGCGCTTGGACACAAAGGCTGCAGAGCCGCTGGAGGAATCAGATGTGCCTGACTTGTGTAATCTGCGCTCCTTCTCTCTGCCTTTGCCTTTGCCCTGGCCCGAGTCAGGACTCGTCACGTTCTGTAGTCGACGTGCAGCATTAGCAGCAAAGTCGCGGGGGTCACCCCGCAATGTGGCACCAGGATCTGTGTATTGTCCGCTTCCGTCGCCGCTTCCCTCGTGAGTCGCACCAGAAGATTTGGTTTTGAAAGGGAGAAAGGCCGGTTCCGCCTCGTCCTCGTCCACCTCTTGGAGAAATGACGATTTGATGCCGTCCCTGTTGACATTCTGCTGTTGTTGCTGGAATCGTGGGGGCCGGCGGATAATTCGTGACTGTTCAGGGCTGGAAAATTCGTCGGATGAGGCACCTTCAGAGGTTGAATCCGCTGGGCCTGGAGACGGTGGACCGGCAGCAGGCACTGGTGTCAGTACATCTCTCACCGGGGTGGACGGGTCCATGCCAGGCATAGATGGATGCCACTGCCTTCCGGACTGGGTCCTGGGCGAGGACAGCTGTGTGCCAACTCTCAGCTTCAACGAACCAGCTGCGCCGCCTTGTCCTCCGAGCTGTGCAGCGGTGCCCGATGATGAGGCTCGTACGGTCTGCAATCGAATGGACGAGCCCGGCCCGGCCTTGGGGGTACCCGGCAGACTTGCGTCAGCCCTAGGAACCGGGGTATCCCTCCGGATCGATAGCTGCGAAGGGGCTCTTGCGTGGGCCGGCACGCCTCTGCCCGAGGGTGTCCTCGCCATGGCAGTGGCAGGTTCGGAACCTGGCGCGGGAGACGGGGCTGCTGAGCTCCTAGCTGCTACAGTGGCCTTCCTCAGCTGGGCCCTGAGCTGTGAGGTATGACGCTCCTGGAGATATGTGACCTGTTGGAAGAGGAAATCGACCGAGACCTCGAACCTATCTGCCCTGGAGGATTTGTGAGCTTATGGGCACAAGGATGTAACACTATTATTGGTGAATTCTGGCAACAAGATGGAAATACTCACAGGTCAGCCCCTATATGAAGCACAATGTTAGCCAGTTAGTCCAGGCAGTCGGAATACTCATTGAATGAAGTAGGGGAAAATGCTATGTGGGCGTACAATCAATCTCGGTTTTTGCCACGCCTGAGATGATCTTCCATAATGCTTCATCTTTGGTACTGTTCCAGTGCACCTGAGATGGGGCCAGTCAGTTCATATAAGAGATGCGCCTTCGTGAAAGGAGAAGCCCAAATCCTCAACCGAGAGCAACTTACAGGAGGCGGGTCTACAAAGTCACCCCTAGGGAATGGTAATCTGATGTACACCACATAAGACGGTTCATTGTCCATCTCAGCTGATTATATATGACCAAAAGAAAAGCTGATGTGGTGGTGGTCTAGTTGGGTAGACAAAATATGTTGGCAAGGCCTAGTCTTGGATGAAAAGGTTGGGAACATGTGTTTGGTGTGAGGACGGTTGGTTGTTGGTGTAAGTCAAAGGGCTTGGCCAAGTAAGCCAGAGAGCGGTCACCACTTATGGTTTGCTGGCCGAGTTAGTTAGGTGGGTGGGTTGGTTAGTGGGTTCTTAAGGGATTAGGTAAGGTAAGGTAGTTGGTCTTCAGGGCAGTCAAAGCAATGACAGGCAGTCACAGTGACAAGGCTACAGGGATTAGCTACCAGACAGGGGAGGTACAGCACAGTACAGGGGATCGCTGCAGTGGTTGCTGTGCCAAAGCCTTGAGCCAGGGTCAGACCAAGGGACTTTGACCCCATCGACAGAATTTCAGAATTTCGTAGCAATTCTCCTCTGTCTACAGACAACGACGACGACACCAGCTCCACCTCTTGTCGGCCTCCTTGTTACCAGCCAGCCCAGCCAATCTTGCTTATCATCCTGCTCGAAAGATCTTGCTTGCTCCTGCCCACCTCAAGAATCATACTTCCCCACCCAACTCTTTGTGGTCTGTTGATTGATTTGGACACCCAAGCACTGCAGCATGGCCCCTCTGATCTTGCATAATGTTCCTGATGAGGAGCTGTACATTGGTGAGGATGGTGTCCAGAGGCCATATGCCATGATCTATCCACAGTATGTTCATCTCTGCTGCTGCTGCTGCTGCTGCCTCTGTTGTTGATGACTGACCATGAATAAATGACCCAGACAAGATGGCAACCCAGGCAACGTTCGAAACCGACGAGCAGTCCCCGAGACGGGCGCGTTTGGCAAGTCGACGCGTCGCTCGAGGTCCAAGACCGCCACCCCCGCCAGACGCGAAGACCCTACCATCCAGTCGGCGCAGAAGGTCTTTGCCGCCTACTTTGAGCAGCAGAACTTCCAGCCCGAGGAGACGTCAGACGCACCGGCGTCACAAAAGCAACGACGTCAATCTACCACAAGCCAGCTCCTCCCCTCCTCACAGTCGACCGGCAGCATCCCAGAAGAGACGACGCCCACGCCCGACCCCAATACGGCCGCGCTTAACATCCCCAACGTGCCCACCGAGATCATACTGCGCGGCTTCAAGGACATTGACCAGCAGTATGCTGCCATCAACCGGTACGAGCACATCGCCGGGCGCATCTGCGAGGATTACCCGCGCGACCCGCCCTACGAGATCCGACGATACAAGTCGGAGCTGCGCGACCCAGCCTTTGTCCGCCGGCGCGCCTTGACGCCCGAGGAGCGCGCCAAGGTGAACCGGGCGGACAGCGGTGACCACTGGGTCAAGGTGACGTTCGAGTCACAGCAGGCTGCGGATGCTGCCATCTACGCCAGCCCACAGGCCATCCTCGGCCATCTCGTCTATGCCGAGTACTACAAGGGCATGTCGCCCACCCGCGACGAAGCCATACCCGACGCGACGACCATTGCGCAAGGCGATGAGATACCGGCGGGATGGCGACGGTCGGGCTTTGGGGGCAACAGGACGGCGGCAGAGCTCAGGTCAAGCTTTGGAGAGGACGGCCTGCCCGAGAAGGTGGTAGCCAGCGATGACGCGAACGAGCTCTCGCCGCCGCACTCGCACACCAGCAGCCGCACAGTCGAGAGCGGTACCGTCGGCACCGGCACGTCCTCTTCCTCCACCGTGATCGGGGCCCAACATGCCCAGAACGGCGGCGCCCTCGCACCTGAAGCAGCCGCCTCGACCTCCTCCTCCAGCGCAGGCCAGCAGAGCACCTATTGCAGGGTGATACCGTCGGCGCGGAAGGCGGTGCTCCTGCCGGCCGAGCAAGCCCTGCTGCCACAGCCGTCCTTCTCATCTCGCGTGCTGGCCCAGATCCCCTTTCTCAAGTGGTTCAGCGGGGCGATGATCGGGAGCGAGGTGCCACGGACGGCCGAGGGCGAGTTTGACTGGGCCACCGCCAGCCTGTACTGGAAGCTGATCTGCTGGTTGGACCTCTACTTTTGGCTGTTCTCGGGTGAGATCTGCAGCGCGGACAAGGAGGATTGAGGGGGAAATGGTGTTGGTGCCCTTGAAGGTGTGGGAGCCGGGATCTGTTGATTGGAATTGGCAGGCTTTTTATTTTATTTTTTCTTTATTTTTTCGTCACGACATGAAGGGGTCCATTTCGGATGCATCACGAAAAGCAAGCAGCAACTTTCACACATTTGGCATGGGATGGGAGTTCAAGGATAGGCCCCCCCCCCCCCTTCTTTTCTCTTCTTCTGCTGTTTTCCCTTCCCCCCTGAGCAATGGCGTTGGGAGACTCGAACAAAGATTTTCTAAGAGTGAGGAGAAGGAAGGAAAAGAAGGAGACATCAAGATACAAACAAACCCCTCAATATTATCAAAATAGACGGGCCAATTTTACAATTTTGATGATGGACCAAAAGACTCCCTCAAGTCAGAAATGGTAGATGGTCTATACCCAACCGTGACGCCTAGCTGATGATGATACTAAAGGACAATGACTGACTGACGGACTGTTCTCTTCTGTGCGTGTGTACATGAGTGTTTGTTCGTGTACGCTCTTCTTCTTTTCTCCCCCCCCCCCCTCTCCCCCCCGATTCCCTTCTTCCTCCTATCAACCTATGACATCCATCAATCGCTCATTCACTCGTGGTTCCACCTCCGTTCCCTCTCGTCAGGATCCGATGCCGCACTCGACATCCTCTTCCCCTCGTCGTCCCAAGGATGCTCATCATCCGCCAAAGAGAGCGCCAGATCCCCACGCCCTCCTCCTCCTCCTTCTTCCCCATCCCGTATCGTCTCAGGCGACATGGGCCCGTCCTCATCATCACTACTCTCGGTCTCATCATCGTCGTTGTCGTTGTCGTTGCCGTTGCCACGCTCCCTCTTTCTTTTTTCCTTTTCTTCTACTTCTACTACTTCTTCTTCCTCTCCTTGTTCCTCGCCCAAGACATCCTCAGTCCGCACCCGCACAGGTTTAGGCGAGAAAGGCCTCGTCATGCGCGGACGGGTCGCGGTAGTCGTAGTAGTAGTAGGGCTGAAGTCGGCACTACTACTAAAGATGCTGGCGGCGTCCTCGAGGTCCCGGCGCCCTCCGCGCTCAGGGCTGGTCGACGACGTCACCACGGCGCCGGCCAGGCTCTGATACGGCTCCGACACGACACCGAGGCTGTCGGCGCGCTGGTGGCCGCGGCCACGTTCCATTGCAGTGGTGCCGCCGCCGCCGCCGCCGCCGTAGTGGTGGTTATTATGATGGAGGAGCAGCACGCCCGTCTCGGAGGCGGCGTCGGCGAGGATGCTCTTGGGCGGGAGGATGCTGAACAGCTTTGCGCCGGCCTCGTCGGCCCCGGTAGCACCAGCACCACCGCCGCCGCTGCCGCCCATACCGACGCCGCCCACACCGCCGGACCCTTCTTCGGCAGCAAACAGGTCGGTGCCCATCTCCAGGATATCATCCAGCCCGCCGCCGCTCCATCCCTTGCGCGCGAGGCTCTCGAAGATATCGACCTCGGCGCGCACGAGGCTGCAGCTGGCCTCGAGGATCTTGACGCTGGTGTCCTGGCTCTCACGCAGCAGGGAGGCGGCGTGCTCGGCGCGCAGGGCCGTGAGCCCGTCGAGGCGGGCCGTCAGCTCGACGAGGTGGGCGCGGAAGCGGGCGACGTCGCGGGGCCCGCGCT